>CM060629.1:32594737-32697237 GCA_030578275.1 Meda fulgida | reverse complement strand
TTTTCACCACAGTGGGACTTTAAATCTTGATTATGAAGAACTTAAGTTTTGGCGTTGGTGATTTTTTTACAAATCTGAACTCTTAATTCAAGTGAAAATAGTGTGTGGGAAAATAACTCGCCTCTATTTCCTGGTACGAGCTGTTTATCATGGCAATAAGCATGTTGAGCAGAACCACCACCATGGTCACGTTGTAGATCCCATAAAGCACGTAGCCGATGTTCTCGATAAATTTATGATCATATTTCAGAACCACAGAGGACACTTCAGACAGACCGAATATGGACCAAAAGAGCGTTTTAAAACTCTCCTCAACCCTGTGAACACAGACGAGAGGGAAGAGAGTGTTTACAGTCAACATGAAGCTTCACAACCCTTTTTACATCAGTAATGTGATGAGAAACTGATATTTAACAAGAAAAGATGTGCACACAAAAATACAAAGGTGCCAGAAAAGCAAAACTATTTTTGGTTCACCAGTGAAAAGACCTGTTAATTATCTGAGATCCACAAAAAATAACATTTTGTGCAATATAAGTTAAATATTGTTCATGGAATCACACAAAGCAAATCATAAGCTCTATTTTTAAGAGTGTATTTTATCTTCAGGAATTAGTTGGATTGTGTCTCTATGAAACATTAAAGCACAGTGTAACTTCAGTAGAAAAGTCAAATCATTTCAGAGGCTGAGCAAGATATTAAATATTTATAAAAAAAGTTTTTTTGTGTTTGGAATAATATGTAAAGATGAATTTTGATTTAATGTCAGTGTTATTTATATACTATAACAATAAATTGTTATTTTCGTATGTTTTTGTCAATTTTATTATTATTTTTTCTTTACAGCTTTTATTAAATTTTTTTAAATTAATTTTAGTAACTTTATTACTTCAACTTTTTTAATTTCAGTTTAAAGAATTAGAAATGTTGCGTTGGCAAATAACCAAAAGAAAATGAGTACATGAAAAAAATAAAACTATACATATATATATATATATATACAAAAAAAAATTCAGGACTGAAAATGTAAAAAAAAATTATAGTTTTAGTTAACCATGACAACACTGTTTCATGTTGACTTTAAATATGAACTTGTTTAGTGGTTTGTGTGAGTAAAAAAAACTTGTGGTTCACTAATTCTGCCTTGGGGGAAAAAAACCCATCCAATTACAGTAAATACTAGCCATAAAACTGGACAATGGCACAACACTTCAACACTTTTAAGTAAAATCCGCTGGGATAGTGCATGTCTGGAGGAGAACGACAGCAATACAAATGTATTTTACATTATTAAATGAAAAAATGTGCTCTATGGTTTGAGTACATACTACTGTATGACTGTATGGCTGACTTGTCTGACTCATTTCATCACTTCTCGCTCGCTGTGAAACAAACCTCATCCTGTTGGAGACACTCTGCTGTGAAATGAGCTCCGGCTTAAGAGTTCATTCACAGGACTGACACTTTCACTGCTAGCCTAGAAATCTAGACGCACCCTAGCGGCAGCAAAAATGATTTCGCAGCCAGTGTGGTCTAGCAACTGTCCATAGGCTTTTGAGCTGGCAAAAGCAAACTCTGGTCAGGCCAATCACATCGTGCATAGAGTCGGCGGGGGGGCTTAACATAATGACGCCAGAGTTGCGACGGTTCACTGCTGCTTGAAAACAAAGAATGGCTGCTGCTGGCGAACAGCTGTCTTTCGATTCGGCTTTGACCGCGACTCCGGATGATTTGAAGTTAAGCTTTTCTTTGAAACAAGAACAAAGAACGGCACTTGAGTCATTAAAAAAAAAAAACAAGATGTGTTCGGAGTTTTGCCGACTTCGTTGCTCTGGTTGGTTGTAGCGCTATCCAATTGACCTTTGGCAGGGAGCTTGATTGACAGGTAAACTGACCCCTCACACTTCGCCATCCGCCATTTTGTCCGACAAAGCAGTCAGGAGAGTTTGAACTTGAAAAACAATAGGTTACTTGCGTAACCCCGGTTCTCTGATAGCATTAAGTGAGGCGTCTCACTATGGGATACGCCCCTTCCGCGTATTCCTCAGAAGCCCTATTACATTACGCCAGCCCCAATTGGCTGGCAGACATGACGCTGTATCTGGGAGTGGCTACCCCACCCTTCCGTATAAGAGGAGCAACACAGCATCATTACGACTTTCAAAACAAGCACACCTCTTCCTCGCTTCACACAGCAAGGAGGGTGATCTGGTGAGACACCTCACTTAATGCTATCAGAGAACCGGGGTTACGCAAGTAACCTATTGTTCTCTTCCAAGCATACGTTTCGGTGTCTCACTATGGGATATCCTAACTCCCGTATTGCCAGATAGCCTGCCTCGAAGTCCCCTGCCAACCACAGTACCGCGTCCAGGCTGGACGAGTCATGAGTCATTACTCAACTCCAACGCTCAATACAGCATGTGCTAAAGTCTGAGTTGTAACGTCCAGCTTATAAAACCTAGCAAATGTATGTGGCGAGGACCAACTCGCCGCTTCGCAAATATCCTGTATCGTGACTCCTTTAAAAAGAGCCCACGAAGTTGACATTCCCCTTGTTGAGTGTGCGCGTAAACCAGCTGGGGGCACGTGACCCTTACTGGAGTATGCCAATGAAATCGCCTCCACTATCCAGTGCGACAAGCGCTGCTTAGTAATCGGCTTCCCCGTACGTGGTTTCACCCAAGATACGAACAGCTGATCACACTCCCGGAACCCTTTGGTTCTTTCAATGTAAATGCGTAAAGCACGCACTGGGCACAACTCATTTAGCTTTTGCCGTTTTGACGAAGCAAAAGGTGGCGGATAGAAAGCTCCTAACTCCAAAGGAGTGATAGAATGAACTATTTTGGGCATAAATGCAGGATTAGGTCTCAAAACCACCCCTGCATCCCCGGGCATGAACTGTGTACATGATGAATGCACCGAAAGTGCGTGAATCTCACTTACGCGTTTCGCCGAAGCCAAAGCTAACAGCAGCGCTGTCTTAAACGACAATATTTTCAAATCAATCTTGTCCAGTGGCTCAAATGGGGGCATTGAAAGAGCATCAAGTACCAGTGCTAAATCCCATGAAGGGGAAAGCGGTTTTGAAACTGGTAAAGCGCGACGCGCGCCCTTCATGAACCTGCATACTAAAGGATGCTGCCCAACGGTTTTATTATCAGACCCTATGTGACAAGCAGAAATAGCGGCCAAATACACTTTTATGGTTGAAAATGCTTTTCCTTGGTCTATCAAATCCTGTAAAAATGATAGAACAACTGCCACTGAACACTGAAAGGGAATCTCCTGCTTAGCCGCGCACCAGCGCTCAAACACGCTCCATTTGCATTCATAGAGAGACCTAGTCGACGAAGCTCTAGCATTCTGTATGGTTCTGATAACACTGTCAGACACACCGGTTGTATTTAAATTGAACCACTCACTGGCCAGGCCCATAGTGCCAATCGTTCTGGGTGGGGATGAAAGATTTCCCCCCCTGCTTGTGACAGTAGATCTCTGCGTAACGGGAGATACCAGGGGTCTTCATAAAGCATATGTATGATCTCCGCCAGCCAGTATTTCCCTGGCCACCTCGGGGCTATTAGTATGAGCTTTAGTCCCTCCTCCCTCACTCTGTAGAGTGTTGGGGATATTAGTGCTATCGGTGGGAACGCATAGAGGAGAGTGCGAGGCCAATCGTGTGCCAGCGCATCTATCCCCAGAGGCGCGCTCTGATCTTTCAGGGAGAAAAACAGAGGACACTGAGCATTGTCGTGCGACGCGAACAGATCCACTGTCGCTCCCCGTAAAGTGGATTGCCTCTGGACAGCAGATCCGCACCCCGGTTCATGACACCCTGTACGTGCGTCGCTGTCAGGGATGAAAGATTGGCATTGCTCCACAAAACCAGTTTGCGTGCCAGCATGTGTAAGCGAAGTGATCTGAGGCCTCCCTGTCGATTTATATACGCCACAACTGTAGTGTTGTCTGTTCTCACGAGAACTTGATGCCCTGTCAGAAAAGGGAGAAAATGCTTCACTGTCAGAAACACAGCCAGCATTTCCAGATTGTTTATGTGAAGATTGATCAGATGATGACCCCATCTTCCATTCACTATCCTGCCCTCTTAGATGCCCCCCCAACCGGACAACGAAGCGTCCGTCGTTATGACTTTTCTGGCTTGAACCACACCCATGGGTACCCCCTGAACCAGAAAGGTTGGGTGTCTCCACTGACGCAGTGCAAAGACTGCCTCTGACGTCACTCTCACTCTCCTTCGGCAGTGTCTTAATGGGTCCAATCTCAGAGACGCTACCCAGCGCTGAAATTCTCTCATGAATAGTCTGCCTAAGAGAATAACTATTAGGGCTGAGGCCATCAGTCCCAATAGTCTGAGGCATGTGCAGAAAGAGACATTTTTCCCCCTCTGAAATTCGGTCAGGCATCGGGTGAATTTTACCACCCTGTCCCCTGACAGTCGCGCTCTGAAGGTCACCGAGTCCAGTGACAGCCCCAGATATGTTATGGACTGTGCGGGAATCAAAACACTCTTTCGGTGTTTAGTTTTAAGCCAAGCTTCTGTATGTGTTCCTGAAGCATGGCTGTGTGATGTCTCACTTCTTGTTCTGACTGAGCTGTCACCAACCAGTCGTCTATGTAAGTAGCGAGACGGATGCCTTTTTCCCTGAGCGGGGTCAGGGCCGCTTCTGTACATTTTATTTTATTTTACAAATACTCTTGGACTCAGAGACATGCCAAATGGAAGAACCAGGTATTCGTATGTCACTCCGAGGAAAGCGAACCTCAGGAATTTCCTGTGGGGTGGGTATATCTTTATGTGAAAATATGCGTCTTTCAGGTCGATCGATGTAAACCAATCGCCTGGGTGCACCAGTTTTAGGAGTGTAGAATGAGTGAGCATTCTGAATTTGTACTTCCTTAAGTATTTGTTCAGTGCACACAGATCTAATATGGGACGAAGGCCACGAGCCCCTTTCTTTGGGACTAGGAAGTACCTCGAGTAAAACCCACTGTGGCTTTGCTCTGGTGGTACCACTCTTATCGCCCTTTTGTTCAACAGTGAATAAATTTCGTCCTGAAGAACATGTTTTAACTCTTCCCGTACATGAGAATGAATTATCCCTTTGAAGTGCGAGGGGGAAGTAGCAAACTGCAGTCTGTACCCGAATTGTATTGTCTTTAATACCCAGCGGGACTGTGTGCACTCTCGCCAGTTGTTTATTTGCAGCGTTCTGGTGCCATCGTGTGGCTGAGTCATGAATGAGTTCGTGGTCTGTACTGCGCATGCGTGGGCACTTAGTGCTCGGACAGAGTCTGAGTGGCTCATCACCTCTAAGGGATCGAAAGCTCCCCGAGGTGATGTTATAGTGTGCTCTGTTAACGTGTTTTGCAACATTTTTTGGGGCATTGTGTTTTGCAACATTCTCTGGGGGTACAGTGAAAACT
The DNA here is from genome assembly GCA_030578275.1 of Meda fulgida. NCBI lineage: Eukaryota > Metazoa > Chordata > Actinopteri > Cypriniformes > Leuciscidae > Meda > Meda fulgida. The sequence goes on along the minus strand of CM060629.1, from coordinate 32,691,786 downwards.
TTATTGAATTTTGAATACAAAAAGTGCTTGTGACTAGTGGGTCGGTGTGCACCACTGCACCGTTTCTTTTCTTTTTCACCGGTCTGCTTCCCCTGGCCCAGCCGGGCACTGTTTTCCCCATAGAACATCTGTTAACAGTTGAACTCGCGATTTGACGAAAGCTGAACATGTGAGGGTCGGGAGCTAACGAACTGGGGGGCTGTTGACTCCTTTCCCTGGGGAAGACCCTGTCAAAGCGTCTTCTTCTTCCTCCTCGCTCCCTGAAGATGGGGATGAGGATGAGGTTGAGGGGCTGACTGGACCGTCTGAGCTGCTGCAGGCGGATAGTTCTTCCTAGGCCAGGCAGATCTCTGTTCCTGGGCTCCGCTCTGCCTCGCTGCATTCACGTTAGGTCTCTGCCGCTTCGGAATGCGAAATTTTGGGGGTGGGCGGGCCGTGGCCTGTGCGAAGGTCTGTCGGGGTGGCGGAGGCGGTGCGGTCTGCGTCTTTCTCGGCATACAGAGCTGCAAGGCCTCATCATCCCTCTTTTTCTCTTCGCATCTCTTCTGCATCAGTGTCAAAGCTGAGCCGAAAATGCCACCCCAACTACCGGTGCGTCTAGGATGGCTTCTTTTTCCCTGTCAGAGAGATTAGCGAGATTAAGCCATCTAGCTCTCTCCTGGATAATCATTGTGGCCATGGCTTTCCCGGCGGCTTGAACCGCGCATCTCTGAAGACGCAGAGAGAGATCGGTTACAACACAGATCTCTTCCCAGTGTTTCTGACCTGGCATGGTAGTCACTTCGTCCTGCAGCTCCGCTTGGTATGCGGTCAGCAGAGAGATCGCGTTCATAGCCCTTACAGAGAGCGCGACTGCTTTATAAGCGCGTTCCATCATGCTCGACTGGAAACGGTCAGCTTTAGATGGTAACGTCGGATTTGCAGCCGCCGTGCGCTTCGGTTGTAAGTGCGCGGCAACTAGTGGCTCCATGGGGGGCATTCGGAGGAGGCCCTCCTTTTCCATCCCTTCTACATCTAGAACGGAGCCACCCTGCACGGGCATCTTGCTTGTGAACGGCTTGTCCTTCCACGTGACCGCGACCTCCTCCAGGAGCTCCGGGAAAAGAGGAAGGAGCTGTCGTGCTGCCCGTTTTGCACTCGGCAGTCTCTTACCCTCATAGCGAGATTTTGCAGTCTCTGCTACCACGGTCGGCCACGGAATATTAAGTTTTCCTGCAGCGCGTTTGCACACGTCCTGCAGATCAACACTGAGAAGCGGGGAGGATGGTGTCCTGTCCACCTCTTCCGTGGATCTCGCCGCGGCGAGGAGTTGTGCCGGGTGCGCAGGCCGAGAGAGGAATGGAGAATCTTCAAAGTCTTCCTCTTCGTCAGAGAGAAGAAAGTCCGATTGCCCCTCTTCCTCAAATTCGACCGCGTCCTCTTCCTCATCCGTGCTGAGCAGACTGGAAAGAGGCATGCACGCATCGAGCTGTTCACTCCAGGATAGAGCTGCCGTGGTGGGCAGTTCTACAGGAATGGATACCTGCGGAGTGGCAGCTGGTGCAGGGCTAGGAGTCATGAGGGGATCCTGGCCCGACAGGCTAGCTTGGCATGCTAGCCTGCGACGGAGGCTCTTCATGGTGAAGCGTGCGCAATGTTCACACGTGCCGGGACTCTCGATCGCCAGTTGAGCATGTTTCAGCCCGAGACATGCAGAGCAGACCTGGTGTGTGTCCTTGCATGAGATCTTGTTCCCGCATGAACAGAGTCGCACAGCATCTCCCTCACTAGCCTGGATAGTCTGCATTGCTGCAGCCATCATAGTATCGAACAGTCCTTGAAATCGCCTGGAATGCAAATCGAAGGAGCCAGACGAAAAACGGCGTGGTGGCCAGTAATTCGTCCAAGAGTTCGTAAAAGTTTAAAGGCTTCTAGGCTTCTGGTGTGAAGCGAGAAGAGGTTTTTGAATGTCGTAATGACGCTGTGTTGCTCCTCTTATACGGAGGGGTGGGGTAGCCACTCCCAGATACAGCGTCATGTCTGCCAGCCAATTGGGGCTGGCGTAATGTAATAGGGCTTCTGAGGAATACGCGGAAGGGGCGTATCCCATAGTGAGACACCGAAACGTATGCTTGAAAGAGAACGGCATGTACTGACGCCTTTCCGCTGTTAAAACAACATTCCTTATTATGTTCATTCATGTTTATTTGATAAATTAACTAGAGGGAAAAGATGATCGGTTCACGAGCAGCTTTAACTGATGCTCTAAAGCAATCTGTCACGACACATTAAAGAGCCACAAAGCGGTTTAAGCCACAAAATTGTTTAAATTTCTTTAAGAAAATGACCAAAATTGAAAGGTGAGACTTTGTTTAATATGTTTAATATCAAAAGTAACCGAAAAGTAACCTGGTCTGTCCTGTCTGTCAGCGTATTGTCAGTCTCCTCTCTGCTCCGCGACGTATTTTTCACTGCGTGAGAACATGGTGTGGCGTGAGAGCGGCGTAGCTTGACGGAAATAGCATCAGTAACTAAGGGGGGCGGGGCTTAGCCAAAGGTGAATTGCGTGCAGAGAGAATTTGAAAGACAACCGTGTATCCCGCCCCTCGGATTGAGCCCTGTCAATGATGAGTTCCCAGACCTAACATCTGGTCTGGCTTGCCAGGCTATTTCACTGCATCTCCGCCCGACAGACCACATGTGCTTTGAGCAGACGACCATCTTACACATGTACAGCCACATTTACTGTGGTAGGATGAGTAACATACTCATATAGTATAGTATAGTCAAAAAAGCAAAATTCACTTTAAAAAGAAAAAAAAAAGGAATTCACTTGAATTAAGCTATTTATAATCTTAAATTAATAAAACAATATTTAAAAATGTAATAAAAAAATACAAATTCAACAGTAAAATGGTTAAAAAGCATAACAAAATAAATACCAATAATCTTAATCTAAAAATATAAAATAAATTATTTCATATTTTTAATATTATTAATAAAAATTCTTTCAAAATTAGAATAGTTTAAAAAAAATCTGTTATGAAATATTTAAAAAAAGCATTACAAAATAAATACAAAATCTGATTAAAATATTTTTAAATAATATTAATAAAATAAATCCTTATTTTAAAGATTTAAAGTATAGAAAATTCAACTTAAAAAAATAAAACATGTTTTTAAAAATATTATAAAATAAATACGAACATTTAAAATAATGAAAAATTAAACATTAAAATGATTATTATTTGGTAGAGCTGGTTGCTTTAAAGTACTAAGAAATATGTGTTAAGTGTGTCAGTGTGTAGACTAGTAGACATGACCTATTGAACTATTTATACCTGTTTATCTCAACTAGTGCGTTTTGAAAATATTTAGTTATGCACATGGTCTTGGATTTACTTTGAAAAAATTTTCACTCAAAAATTGCAAGTAAATTTCACAAACGGCAAGTAAACATAAAATATTGAAGTCAAAATACTGAAATAGTACTTCAATAATCAATAATAGTGCATGTCACTCACGTGGTGAAGGCGGGATTGACCTTTGCCCCCAGATAGTAGGAGTAGAGGATGAACATGCCGATCATGAACGCGAGGAAGACCATGATGAAGAGCACCATGAACTTGAAGATGTCCTTGACGGTCCGGCCCAGGGAGATCTGCAGCGGGCCGAAGCTCTCGTTGGCCGGGAGGATGTACGCGATGCGAGAGAAGCTCAGGACCACAGCGATGGCGTACAGGCCCTCGGAGATCAGCTGAGGGTCCGACGGAAGCCACTTGTCTCTCGCTGAAAGAGGCAGAGGAACAGGTTCGTTTAAATGTTAGAGAATTAATCAGGCTGGCGGATGTGTCGGTCTATCATTGTGCCACGATTTAAAGGGTGTGAGTTTAACTGTAGTTAGTGTGTAATGTCGCTGTTTGAGCATTAACAACATCTGCAAAATTACAACGCTCAAAGTTCAAAGCAAAGGGAGATATTTGCTTTTACAGAAATCGCTTTTTAAGCACTACAACAAACGGCTGGTCGGGACTACACCACATTCCTCACGGGTTAGTGACATCACAAACCCTAGAATTTACATAAACCCCGCCCCCCGGGAACGCGATCTATAGATTATCATGACAGAATATGCTAATCAATGACTAGAAGATAACTACACATAAGCTACATAAATTCATCAACTAACCATTCAGAAATGTTGTTCTTCTCGAGTCTCTCCATCTGACTTCGGTTTGAACATAAAAGGCTAAAAGTTTTTGAAATTTTCAGGTGCATGTGTGTGTGTGTGTGCTCTTGAAGCTCCGCCCCCTGTGCCGGGAGCAGCAGCTCATTTGCATTTAAAGGGACAGACAGAAAAATTTTGAGTTTTTGCTCACCCTCAAAAAGTGACAATTTTAACATGCTATATAAACATATCTGTGGGGTATTTTGAGCTAAAACTTCACATACACACTCTGGTAACATCAGAAACTTATTTTATATTTTGTGAAAAGGGCATTATACCACTCCTTTAAAAGATTCGTGCAATTGATCTTTCATTTTTGGACAAAGGCAAGGGTCGCGTGTCAGTGAGCATTATGAACAAATGTTTAAGATGATCCATTATTGTTCAGTGTTGATTTAGAATCTCGCATATACTGATTTGATACAATATAGTTTGTTAATGTTTTAATTTATTTTTCATATCTTTTTTTTTCACTTTAATTTTTGTAAAATAATTTTGTTGTTTGTCATTTTTATTAGTATTTTTTGGGGGGGAATAAAATATGTCTGTATAGTTTTAGTTATTTTGGTTTCAGTGTTATTTTAATTTCAATGAGCTCATACTATAGTGCTGAATGAGTCAAAGGCAGTGTCACAGTGAGCATTATGAACAAATGTTTTTTTTTGTTTAGTTATTTTTTTATGATATATTTAAAATTTTTATGATAATGAAGAAATATTTAAGATGATCCATTATTGTCCAGTGTTGATTTAGAATCACGGATATACTGATTTGATACAATATTGTCTGTTAATGTTTTAATTTTAATTTTAGTTAAAGGTGTAGTAATTTTGTTGTTTTTGTCATTTTTATTAGTTTCTGTTTTTTTAATAAAACATGTATTTTTTAATAAAATAAGTATATAAAGTTCAACATCAGTATTTTAGTATCAGTGTTTTTCAATGAGATCATACAATTATAGTTTTAATAATATTTTGTTTCTTATTTTTATTTTTACTTTAATTTTAGATAAAGTTTTTCTATTTTTATTAGTTTTTTTATTTTTATTAAAATATGTCTATATGATTTAGTTTTAATTATTTGAGTACCAGTGTTATTCTAGTCTCATTGAGATACTTTTACAGTTTTTACTTATATTTTTTAAATGAGATTTTCTGTTTATATTTTCTGTTCTCATTTTAAGTTCAGGTAAAGTTTTTGTACTTCTGTGTTTTTGTCATGTTTATTAAAATATGTCTACAGTATAATAGTTTTTATTATTTATTTTTTTGTTGATTTATTTTTAGTTATTTTAGTATAGTATTACAGATTTTAGAAACATTTTGAATTAAATTTTGTTTAATTTTAGTTCAAGTTTTAGTACTTTTGTTGTTTTTGTCATTTTATTAGTTTTTTTTTTTTTTTTTTAAATATATCTATTTTGTTATTATTAATTTAAATGTTTTTATTTTAATATTTTGTTAAACTAAATGAAAATAAGAAATGTTGCTCTGGCAACTATAGCTGAAACAAAACAAGTTTTATTTTATTTCAGTAAATGTTTATTTAAAGTTTTTTTTTTTTAATAAAGTTTTAGTTTAAGTTTCAGTTATAATAACCCTGTTTATACTTCAAGTTAAACTAAAGTTAAACTAGAAATGTTGCTCTGTCTACTAGCAGAAATAAATCAATTCAGAAAGTATTTCAGTTAATGTTTCTTCTGTTTCAAGTAAGAAAAATACCGTTAATTTTAGTTTTAGTTAACAACAGTTTAATTATAGCAGGTTAAATTCCTTAACTTGATTTTCTCTGTATACTACGGTGTGCACATCAGTAAATCCGTGCATGTAGAAAACTTCAGTGCATTTAATCATGGTTTAAATCATAATACTACCAAAACTCATGTAAGTTTCAATGTTTTAAAAGGTGCATTGTGTAATATTTAGGAGGATCTGTTGACAGAAATGCAATATCCTATAAATAACTGTTTTCAGTGGTGTATAAAGATCTTATATAATGAACCGTTATGTTCATTATATAAGATGAGGTTTCTTTCCAAAGATCAATTAAGAAATTAGGTTTACTTAATTACTCAATAAAGCACTGACACAATGATGAACAAGTAACAATAATATTAGCAGTAACATATCGTTTTACTGAATAATTAAGTAAACCTAATTTCTTAATTAATCTTTGTAAAGAAACCTCATTGATTAACTGGCTACTCTCTGCTGTCTCAGACGACGACATCACTTCCTGTCGGCCACCGGTTGCAGTTCACATCCTCACCACTAGATGCCAGTAAAACTGACACACTGCACCTTTAAGACATTCTCTCGGCATGACAGTGCTCAGACTCTCCTCACCGTATGTGAAGTATCTGATGTCTGGTGGCAGTGTGACCAGCGAGAGGTCTGCGGCGTGGATATGCTCATCCACATACTCCTGGGCTTTCATGGCCTGCATGAAGGCGAAAAAGCGTGCGGTGAACGCGGCGATGAAGATGGAGAGCATGCCGAAATCCAGAACGTTCCAGAGCTGCATAATATATTCCCTCGGCCCCTCCGTCCACAGCTCTTTACACTCCGACCACATCATTCCTGCAGAAAACAGAGTGATTCTGATGCTCAACCATGAAAACACTTTTTTTTTTTTCATTATCAGCTGTAATGGTGTGGTTGAAAATAGAACGCCATGGGATTGTAAAATTTTCCCACTTGATCAGACAAGACAATCAAAGTGCAGAAAAAGCAGCACAACTGATTGTGGACTGAGCTCACGTGTTTTCATATTGAGATATGAGGACATAAGAGATGAGAGAGAGATAAAGAGACAGAGAGATAATTAATCAGACAATCAAAGAGCTGGAGGAGAACACAGCCTGACAGGAAAATTACTGCATGATCATTTTCTGATGAAGCCTCAGCAAATTCTTTTAAAACGATGAACTACAATTGCATTGTACTTTAATTTGAAATCTAAATTAGAAGAATGCCGAAGGAAATCCAAGTAATACATCGCTCAATTTAATCAGACACGGAAAGCATGCTGGGATAGAACGGTGATTTAATCTACAAAAGTATAAATCCATTACTTCACCAAACTCCCATGAGAGAAGCCAGAGGAATCAGTGAGAACGGGAGCTGGTGTTGAAGCGAGAAGGTCAGGGGTTTGTGTTCAGAAGGGTCAAGCTGAGGGTCAACCATCACCACCACAATCAGCCTTCCCACACACACTTGACCAATGTTACACTTGCATGAGCACTAGAGTCCCATTCTGAATGAACATTCTGATCTCACACTTTAAACGAACATTCTGAACTCACACTTTAAACGAACATTCTGAACTCACACTTTAAACGAACATTCTAAACTCACACTTTAAACGAACATTCTAAAAACACACTTTAAACGAACATTCTGAACTCACACTTTAAACGAACATTCTGAACTCACACTTTAAACGAACATTCTAAACACACACTTTAAACGAACATTTTAAACGAACATTCTAAACTCACACTTTAAACGAACATTCTAAACTCACACTTTAAACGAACATTTTAAACGAACATTCTAAACTCACACTTTAAACGAACATTCTAAACTCACACTTTAAACGAACATTTTAAACGAACATTCTAAACTCACACTTTAAACGAACATTCTAAACTCACACTTTAAACGAACATTTTAAACGAACATTCTAAACTCACACTTTAAACGAACATTCTAAACACACACTTTAAACGAACATTCTGAACTCACACTTTAAACGAACATTCTAAACACACACTTTAAACGAACATTCTAAACTCACACTTTAAACGAACATTCTGAACTCACACTTTAAACGAACATTCTAAACACACACTTTAAACAAACATTCTGAACTCACACTTTAAACGAACATTCTAAACACACACTTTAAACGAACATTCTAAACACACACTTTAAACGAACATTCTAAACACACACTTTAAACGATTATTCTAAACACACACTTTAAACTAACATTCTGAACTCACACTTTAAACGAACATCCTAAACTCACACTTTAGACGAACATTCTGAACTCACACTTTAAACGAACATCCTAAACACACACTTTAAACGAACATTCTGAACTCACACTTTAAACGAACATTCTGAACTCAAATTTAAACGAACATTCTGAACTCACACTTTAAACGAACATTCTTAACACACACTTTAAACGAACATTTTGAACTCACACTTTAAACGAACATTCTTAACACACACTTTAAACGAACATTCTGAACTCACACTTTAAATGAACATTCTTAACACACACTTTAAACGAACATTCTGAACTCAAATTTAAACGAACATTCTGAACTCACACTTTAAACGAACATTCTAAACACACACTTTAAACGAACATTCTGAACTCACACTTTAAACGAACATTCTAAACACACACTTTAAACGAACATTCTGAACTCACACTTTAAACGAACATTCTGAACTCACACTTTAAACGAACATTCTGAACTCACACTTTAAACGAACATTCTGAACTCACACTTTAAACGAACATTCTAAACACACACTTTAAACGAACATTCTAAACACACACTTTAAACGAACATTCTGAACTCACACTTTAAACGAACATTCTGAACTCACACTTTAAACGAACATTCTAAACTCACACTTTAAACGAACATTTTAAACTCACACTTTAAACGAACATTCTAAACGAACATTCTAAAATCATACTTTAAACGAACATTCTGAACTCACACTTTAAACGAACATTCTAAACACACACTTTAAACGAACATTCTAAACTCACACTTTAAACGAACATTCTGAACTCACACTTTAAACGAACATTCTAAACACACACTTTAAACAAACATTCTGAACTCACACTTTAAACGAACATTCTAAACACACACTTTAAACGAACATTCTAAACACACACTTTAAACGAACATTCTAAACACACACTTTAAACGAACATTCTAAACACACACTTTAAACGAACATTCTGAACTCACACTTTAAACGAACATTCTGAACTCAAATTTAAACTAACATTCTGAACTCACACTTTAAACGAACATTCTTAACACACACTTTAAACGAACATTCTGAACTCACACTTTAAACGAACATTCTTAACACACACTTTAAACGAACATTCTGAACTCACACTTTAAATGAACATTCTAAACACACACTTTAAACGAACATTCTAAACTCACACTTTAAACGAACCTTCTGAACTCACACTTTAAACGAACATTCTAAACACACACTTTAAACAAACATTCTGAACTCACACTTTAAACGAACATTCTAAACACACACTTTAAACGAACATTCTAAACACACACTTTAAACGAACATTCTAAACACACACTTTAAACGAACATTCTAAACACACACTTTAAACGAACATTCTGAACTCACACTTTAAACGAACATTCTGAACTCAAATTTAAACTAACATTCTGAACTCACACTTTAAACGAACATTCTTAACACACACTTTAAACGAACATTCTGAACTCACACTTTAAACGAACATTCTTAACACACACTTTAAACGAACATTCTGAACTCACACTTTAAATGAACATTCTAAACACACACTTTAAACGAACATTCTGAACTCACACTTTAAATGAACATTCTTAACACACACTTTAAACGAACATTCTGAACTCAAATTTAAACGAACATTCTGAACTCACACTTTAAACGAACATTCTAAACACACACTTTAAACGAACATTCTGAACTCACACTTTAAACGAACATTCTAAACACACACTTTAAACGAACATTCTGAACTCACACTTTAAACGAACATTCTGAACTCACACTTTAAACGAACATTCTGAACTCACACTTTAAACGAACATTCTGAACTCACACTTTAAACGAACATTCTGAACTCACACTTTAAACGAACATTCTGAACACACACTTTAAACGAACATTCTAAACACACACTTTAAACGAACATTTTAAACTCACACTTTAAACGAACATTCTAAACACACACTTTAAACGAACATTCTAAACACACACTTTAAACGAACATTCTGAACTCACACTTTAAACGAACATTTTAAACTCACACTTTAAACGAACATTCTAAACACACACTTTAAACGAACATTCTGAACTCACACTTTAAACGAACATTTTAAACTCACACTTTAAACGAACATTCTAAACGAACATTCTAAACACACACTTTAAACGAACATTCTAAACTCACACTTTAAACGAACATTCTAAACTCACACCTTAAACGAACATTCTAAACACACACTTTAAACACACACTTTAAAGGAACATTCTGAACACACAATTTAAACAAACATTCTAAACACACTTTAAACGAACATTCTAAACACACTTTAAACAAACATTCTAAACACACACTTTAAACACACACTTTAAATGAACATTCTGAACACACACTTTAAACACACACTTTAAATGAACATTCTGAACACACGCTTTGACTGAACATCCTAAACTCAATGTACACACAGGGCCTAAAATTAACACTCGCCAAGCGAGTATACGAGTATAAATATGTGTTGGCGAGTGTATGACATGGTGTCAATCGCCAGTTGGCCAGTAACATTTTTATGAATTCTAACAATGCAGAATTGTAATAACATGAAATAATGTGAACGATGCTTGGGATGGTGGCCAGTGCTGCATCATCACGAGAAATTAAGCCGTACCAATTTAAATATTCAAGCACAAGAGACGCAAAAGGGAACTCATTCGTTACTTGTGTACACCCAGAAATCCGCGACTCAGATACTGAAGTCTTCTTGAGCTTGAATAGACAAAGTCAAACAAAACTGTCAAAATCCTTGTATCCTTGTAAACATAGTCAGTAATAAGTGAATGTAAACAGTTTAGAAATAAAACATGTGTATCAGTAAATTGGATCAGTGCATTCGCTCTTAAAGTGACGGCAGCCTAAAAAGGCTCTGTCTTTTGTTTTTTTTCTCAGTTATTTTTTTTACCATTTTCCAACAGTTTTTTTTTACAAATCACTTACATATATACAATTTGTATATGTATGAATGTAAACAGAAAACAAAACAAAAATCCTGCACACACTTGAAGTATTAAATAAATATATATCAAATCAGGCATTAGGAGGGCTGTCCAAATGTCCTTATTATAATAATTAATAAAAGGTTGCCAAATTGAGTAAAAAGTTTGTTCTCTCTTCCTTAAAGAATATTTAAATTTTTTCACTTGTAAATATTGCATTACGTCTCTAAAAAGGTTTTGATGAGTAGGAGGAATCTTATTTTTCCAGTTTAGTAAAATTAGTCGTCTGGCTAGCAACATCACAAAACACAATACATTTGTTTGTGAGCTGTTCAAATGTATATCTGTAGGTACAACACCAAACAGTGACATTAATGGATCAATTGGTGAGAAAGTCTCAATTATTTTAGACCAAGCTCTCTGTGTTTTTAATGTTAATCAAACAACAAAAGACAAAGAACAATCACTCATTGCTCTTCACTGAAGAACATTAAAAAGGATTAATCTATGTTTCATGGATGGTATACATTTTTATGGCCGGTACATTTTCTTATGTCACCGGCCATTGGCAGGTGTGGCAAAAAGTTAGTTTTACCTCAACATAAACACAGATATGCAGGAATTAACTATTCTCACGTTTGTGTGTGCACTAATACGACAGAAAACAAGGAACTGAGTCTTTAAATGAAATCAAAATTGACAATTCTTATTTTTTATTGAATATTGCAGTATTTATTCTAAACAATTTATCTGTGGACATCATTATTGTTTAAATAATCTTGAATCAGAATAAGTTCCTCTCGCAGCTTCTCTTCTCTTCTCTGATGATGTGGGCGGGGCTATAACCTGTCACTCACATGAGATCAGCCAATAGCAAACCACAACCAGCCAATCAATTCCCCACAGACAAAATCAAGCCCCGCCCACATTTGTTCTTGTTCCAGAAGCGTTTCACTCAGATATACAACACTTCCACTTCCACTCACAGGGTGACACTCTTCTGGCTTGTAGAGTGAAAAATAACACCACTAATGGATTCCACGCATGGTCACTTTTACAATCCAAGCAGGTTCGACTGCTCAACAGAGTGAGGATGGCCATTTCAAATGTATCGTCATTTACTGAAAGCCTCTTAGTCTGTCACTTTCAAGGTGGAAACCAAACAACACTTTGGATTTTTTGCACCATGCAAAAGAACAAGTCACAGTATCATGAATAATTAAGAGGCACTGCAGCAATAGTGCAGGAACGCATCACAACCTCATGCTGATTTTAGGGATGGGCACAGTACTCGATCACTCAATTTTTTTTAAAATTCTTTAATAGCAGCATTTTGGGCGGCACGTTCAGCTCTGATTGGTTAGTGTTGCTAGAGTGTAGTCCAAAGTCCAAAACGAAAAACAGAGAACATGGCTTCAAAGTCACTGGCTTCACTTCGACAAAATAGATGTTAAAAAAAACTGTTCAGTGTAAAATATGCAGCGCCATGCTGTCACACAAATTTACCACAAGTAGGCTACAATGCGCTATCTAGTATTTGTACATACAATGTCTTCCGATACCACCAAAGGCGCAACTGAGACAAGCATCGCATCTTTTACCGCCAGACAGAAATGACACGCATCCAGAGGTGAAAAGATGACAAAAACATTCACTGAAATGATAGCGAAAGATTTGCTGCCCATTCGTTTCGTGCAACAACTACGGCGCTCGACACTCTTTTCGGTGAGGATTTTCGGCGCGAGTGATATTTGTTGGCGTGACACTGAAACCGAACGCTACTTCAGTGATCCATGCATCTCTGTAAACCAGGACCCTCAACTATGATGGTAGGTAAATGAGAATCGGTTTACAAAGCTGAGCATCATTGTCCAGTGGCACTTAGCTGTTCCTGCGACCAGGGGCGTCATGCAAGCCGAAATTCTGGGGGGGCACAATCTGGGACGTTGCAATTGTTTTCTGACGGGTGATATGGATCATGTTAGGAGGGGTCAGGGGGTTTCTCCCCCTGAAAATGTTTAAATTCTGGCTGCTAAACATGCCATTTCAATGAAGTTTGGGAGGGACAGAAATACCTTAACAGAGCTAGCAGCAACCCTTCTCTATCTGAGGACTAAGTTAAAGTATCTATTTTGTAAGTTCATGTAAAAGACAGGTTGATGAAAGAACTGTAACCTCAAATTCAAAAGCTTTTGAAGTCTACTTCATTAAAGCATCTTTACACACACACTTACTGTACACTTAGGCCTACTACACATGATTTTAAAAACAGTACCATTGCAGTTTCTATTGGGGTGTCGAAATTAATCGTTTCTACGGTGCATCGCGATGCAGTCAAGGACGATTCGGTATCGGTTCAGTGATAGACCATAATCGATTATAATGTACTGACGCTTTTCTGATGTCATTTATCGCGTGTGTGATTTGTCGCGGTAGCATAGACTGACAGAGGGAAACGAGACGCGAGTGCGAGTAATTAAACATGCTCCAACTACTTTAAAAGCCTACATCTGGGCACATATGGCTTTTATGAACAACCTGGTAAGCAGACCTGGAGAAGACACGTGTAAGTGCGCTCATGTCACACACTAATAGAATATTCAGGAGGTAATACCACTAACTTGATCAACCACATTAGCCGTGTTCACCCGAGCTGTAACGCCTGCAGAGTCTGAATGCTTTAAGTTGAGCTCCGTCGCCCGAATCCACAGCCAAAAACATCATCCACCCGCACTAATAATGTTCTCTGATTTAAGCATCCGCACCCGATGGTCAAATTACAATTATTCTGTGTTGTTACGCGTGATTATAAATGGATGATCGTCCTTCAACACGGACTCGGCGACGGTTGATGCGCGCATCTAGTAACGTTATACACCGATGAATGAGCGCTGCTTTTAAATGCACATTTCTTTCAAACAAAATTGATTTGACAGAATTTAATTTTCTTAATGGCATAAACAGGCGTTACTCCCTTGAAACTTAAACTGGAATGTCACTCCGACTTCCCGAACAGGCGAACACGCACACACACGCGGGCGCGCGCACGCACACACACATCACTTTGAAGTAAAATTGAAAATTGAGGATGTGGTGCATCGCAATGCATCGAGATATCGAATTGAACTGAATCGATGACATGATAATCGTAATCTAACCGACCCGTGAGAGCAGTGTAGGTTCACACCCCTAGTTTTTATTTTATGATTTTAAATATGTATGTGACCTAAGAACGATCTTACATTAAAGGTACATAAAGGTGCTGAGGTCTGGCTTTGTGGTGCTCTAAAATTAAGTTATTTTAATATTAATATGTGATGAAGGACTTTGAAAGAAGTTTGACAGATTTCAGTGCTGAATAAGGTTAACACTACCCTGTTTATTTGAAAATGGTTAATATTTGACAGAAATGTAAAAAAGTAATCAAATCAAATGTAATATGTAACATTACTTTAGTAAAATCATTGAAATACTGTAGTTATACTGCTCATTATTATATTATTTTAAATAATGAACTTGTAAAGAGTAATTTATGAGCTAACAGAAAAGCTTGTAACTTGTACATTTAACCTACTATGGCTTATTGGCTTTGTATGGTAGGCAGTAACGTTAGCCAACTAGTTTACGGTTAGACTAGGCTAGCTATCGATAACGTTACACTGACACAACTTAAATTAATGCTCTGAATTCGCAGCTAATATCAAATCCATAACGTTTTTATCAAGTTAAAATTTTCCAGGTTAACCACAAATACCTTTTAATATCATCCGATAACTAATTCAATGCCGATTTGTTGCTTTGCCCACTTACCACTTCAAGACCATCTGTAAAACATTGCCAGCTCAACGTGCCAGACGAGTGAGTAGCGCTCTAGATTTGACATACACAGACACCATATTAGGAAAAACAGGCGGGCTGATGCTGACCAATTTATTACACATCCAGAAGAATACATTTGAGTCGTTATAGGCTCTGGTATTATGGAGCATAATAGGAATAAAGTTGTGAGAAAAAAATTACCAGGGAGGAAAAATCTGAGGGGGCACGTGCCCCTCACTTTGAATGGGCATGACGGCACTGCCTGCCATGTCTGTATCAGCGGCGCGCGTTTTTCCATGTTTAAGTTTCATCAGTCGTGGTAAATAGGTCTATACAGGATGTTTTTTTGTGTGTGTGTTTGTTTTATTTACCTATAGCCGTTTGTTACACTTGTTCAATGAAAACTAAGCTGTTCATTTTTGTTGTATAATAAGAACAGGTGAAATATGCTGTAGCCTAACAATGAAGAGAACGTTTTATTTACTGTTAAATAAAGTAGCCTAAATGTATCGTGTGCTAATTTTTATGATGATGAACATATCCTTTAAATTGTATTCAGAATTCATCAATCATGTGTTGTTCAGTAATTTAAGTCCGTTCTACTCTGACTAAAGTGTCATTTTAGCCAATATACTATAAAATAACATTGTTTTATCAGAAAGTGCTAATGTAATCCAAAATATTGCTAAAATATTAAATTAATATCATTGTCTCTATGATGGCCACCTCCCTTAGAACAAGCCCCGCCCCCAAATAAGCCCCGCCCCCTGAGTAATCGAGTTCTCGTTTTTTGAGACCTATCAATGATCGAAATAAGAAATTGACAAAAATGCCCATCTCTAGGATTTCAAACCTGGAAGATGAAAATAGTCCCAAAAAATCTCTAGGGTTACTGCTTTCCTCTTAAAATGACAAACTACAAATGCAAAAATCACTTGAAACACGTATGTGTTACTCATCTTGTCCTGCATTGAAACACGAAACATTTTCTTACATCAAATGTAATGATGTGCACTCATCGTGGGAGAACTCTCTGGACCGCAAACCAAATGGGAAAATGTTCTAAACTCAATCCAATCTGAGCTCTCTCAATGATGCATTGCCTGCGAAAAGCCTCGCATTACTAAATCCATTTCACAATATGACAATGATGAATGAACATGCCTCGTTGTAAACGGCTAGAAAATATTATGCTGAACAGTGCTTTTTTTGCTTGCTTTTTTGTTTCTTGAAGTGAGTGTAAAACTGTGCCTTCCTAAACGATACGCTACTAACTAGATTAATTACAGTCAAGATGGCCTAAAAACAAAAGTAGTAAGCAGCACTACGTTACAAAAAAAAAACACCTAAACTCATAAAGGCTGTTTAAGGAGGCATTTTAATATATAACTGGTGGAAAATATGTAACAAATGGTATAGATTTACAAGCTTGAGCTCAGTAGGATTTTTTCTTTTTTTAAATATGAAATTAATACTTTTATTAAGCAAGGACACATTAAATTGATCAAAAGTGACAGTAAAGACATTTATAATGTTAAAAAAGTTCTATTTGAAATAAATGTTGTTCTTTTGAACTTTCTATTCATCAAAGACTGGAGTAATGATGCTGAATAAATTATGTTAGACATTATATTCACATAGAAAACAGTTATTTTGAATTATAATAATATTTCATTGTTTTTGCTACATTTTTGATCAAATGAATGCAGCCTTGATGAGCAGAATAGACTTCTTTCAAAAACATAAGAAAATCTGACCAACCCCAAATATATCCTGCAATAAGAGCAATATTTATCATGTACAAAAATAACAGAATTAACTAGTCTGAGAGGAAACGAGTGTTTAAGAACACATTATTTTCACTCACTTCAGAGATCATTGGCTCTAATCCATTCAAACTCTCACTTTCTGTCAGTCTCAACAGGACAAAACGATTGAGAGGTTCATTGATCGTCCTGCTTCGGTCCTGGAGTGAGGAACACTATTTCTGACAGTGATAGATTCATGTCTTAATTAAATGTTCTAAATGACTAAAACTAACCATTTTATATATGAAAAAACAGTCACAAATGAGTCACAAATGCTTCTCCTAGTCAGTAATGAGATCAAATTCTCATCAAATGTCTAAATCAACAGGTATACATACTGGGGCCCTATCTTGCACCCAGCGCAACTGACTTTGTACAGCGCTGAATGCATGATTACTATTCTGCACCGGACGCACAGGGGCTTTTCCCTCCACAGACGGACGTCTGTAAATTAGGGAATGAACATGCGCTCCCGGAGCGGTTTAGGGAAAAGAGGAGGCGTTTCCGGCGCAAACGTTCCCTGGTGCTATTCTGCAGTTCCAGAAAACATATTCAGATTATACATTTAAGGACACGTGCTTGGCCATAATGTAGCGCGTGCACAACGCACACACACTTCTCTCATCTACACAGACGCAGCAGTTCTCATTGTTGCAAACCATACATAATTACAAGGAAAAATATTACCACACGAGGGAAATCATTGTGGTGTCCATAAAGAAGGTATAAATCTAGCTTACACATTTACCCAAATTATTCAGGCTAATTGTGGTAATGACGGATCAAACCTGTTTGACCAATAGTGGCAAGACACATAAGTATATCAGGGTATCAGCACATTTTTTAACAGCAAATTTAATGACTTTTAAGACCTTTTTTAAGTCCTCTAGAAGGAAATTTTTAGACTTTACCATGACAAAAAAAAAACAGGAAAATGTTCGGCACGACACAGAATGGTATGGCGAACCATCAACGCAATGCATTCATCAATCACTTACTCGTCACCTGTGGAATGATGCCGGTTGCACCACATCATTTGTATTGAATAAATTGCAATTCAAGTTGATAAATTCTGAATTAAATTTTGGCGGTATGGCTCTGTTCAGGGAGTCCTCTGACCTTTCATGAGCACCATGAAATAGCAGAGAGTCAGAGGACAGCAGCAGCATTAGGGAACACTCACACAGTTTAGGACTGGGAGAGCTGAACTATTCCCCCATGAACAGAGCAGCAATGATGACAGAACAGCAAATGCCACGTTACACTCTTAAAAATAAAGGTTCCAAAAAAGGGGTCATAGAAGAACCAATTTGGTCCCCACGAATCGTTCTAAAAATAACTATTTTCTGAGATGATTTGGCCGCTCGTTCCACCTAGTGCCAGTTAAAAAATCCAAAAGTCCATTTTTTATTAACTTTGAGAAAGGTTTGTGTAAGATAAATAATCATTCTGTTAAATGTAATGTAATGGTTCTTTATCTGCATCATTGACTCCATAAAGAACCATTTTGTTCCACAAAAGTTTATTCATAGTGGAAAAAGGTTCTTTAGAATATTAATATGTTCAAAAAATGGTTCTTTTTAGAACGATTCACTAGAAGGTTTTTTGGGAACCAAAATGGTTCTTCTATGACCCCTATTTTGGAACCTTTATTTTTAAGAGTGTATACACGACAAGGAGCTGGGGTGGTGGCGGGTTGTAGAGAGGCGAGCAGCAAGCAGTTAGGAGCGAACTGAATCAGGCTGTGTTTACACGGAAACGATCTGAAGAGAAAACGCGAAAGTGGCGTTGCGTTATCACTTTTTATTCTGCGTTTAGACGAGCGTTATGGGGGGGAATCTGCGTGCATATGGTGACGCAAAAGTGTGTGAAATTCGCTGTAGTGTGCACTGCAGGTGGCGATGTGAAGCACTGACACACAACAACACCAATATCTGATAATATTTTGTGCAACTGCTGAAAACACTCTTGTGTGTTTATCAGAGCTGCGAGGGCAATTTGAAGGTCCGCCGTATGGAAATAATCCGACATGTTGGTTGTTATGTTCCTGTACTGGCGCACGCCTGTGACGTAACGCGTACGCGACGAGAGCCACCGCGAGCAGATTTGCGTTTTTACCGTTTAGACGGGAACGCGACGGTGGAGCGTTTTTAAGATTTACACACTGGAGGGTGGTTTCACTTTTTTGCGTTTTTAAGCCCCAAAATTGCCGTCACAGTGTAAACGAAAGGCACATCCGATAAAATATTTTTACGCTTTCACCCGCGAACGTTCTCTTGTAAACAGGGCCTCAGCTTTAAACAGGGCGCCTTGATTTGAGCGTAGCCATTAGCAGCGAGGGGAGTTGAACAGCTGATGCAGCTCAGCTGGGCAGATCGGCTGAGGAGACCGTGTTGTTGGCCAATAGCGTTAGCAGCTCTAGACTACTTGGCCTGCCAGAACTGACACTCAATTTCATTGAAAACCTTCCAAATCCGCCGTTATAATAGCAATCCGCCGTGGAACAAGCGCGTCCGCTTTTAAAGGGAATGTGAGATGACACTCTGATTGGTTTATTGCACGTTACACCCAAACCACAGCTATGAGTAATATAGCGACTTCAGACCAATGCGTCTAAAAGACGAGATCCGCCCACAAAGCTACTTGCGTTTCACGTTTGATACTTGCGTTTCAGATTGTTAAAATAGGGCCCTAGGTGTACAAAGGGATATCATGTAGATTTGAAATCATATCAATTAAATCATATTGATTACAAGCATTGCTGATGTCGTGCCTTACCTGCAACCCAGACCATGATCAGTATTTCTGTCCAGGAGAATTGTGTGGTCTTGACTCTGAAGATCTGGAGCGGGTAGTCAGTTACAGTGACGTTGGGAAGGGTTGTGATTCCTTCAAACCGATCGGATGCATTAAACACCAGCAGACACAG
Organism: Meda fulgida; assembly: GCA_030578275.1. Classification (NCBI taxonomy): domain Eukaryota; kingdom Metazoa; phylum Chordata; class Actinopteri; order Cypriniformes; family Leuciscidae; genus Meda; species Meda fulgida. The sequence goes on along the minus strand of CM060629.1, from coordinate 32,671,983 downwards.
GAAGATGATGAAGGAGGCCGCATGAGCAACAAACTTCATAAAAGGACTGCGTAGTATTTTACCAAGCTGGGAAAACATGGAAAAGATCAACAACAGATTAACAAATATGTTCAAACACAGACTCACTACACTGAAAAGAGGTAAGGATTTACTTTTTGAAGTTGAATGACTAAAACGCACTCGGATAAACTTTGAAAAATATATATTTTTTTGCATGCATCTTAAACATGGCATATATAGCAACAAAAGTAACTTCAGAGTTGACAACTGCAGAGAAAATACTACTAAAAATACAGTGGAAGGTATTGTAGGACTAGGAATATGGTTTATCCAGATGCAAAACCTAATACAAATAATTATGTCTATAATTCGTCTGTTTTCTAGCTAGTAAGGAATACACAGCCCTGTATATTTATAGGGCTAAACAGCCATGGTATTATATATATGTTTTATCTGTACCTTATCCGGCTTATTTCACGGCTACTTGCCACGTAAGTAAATAATTAGACAAAATATTGATCTGAGTCTAAATATTTTATTCGGTCTTTAAACGCAAAGCTTGTGAGACAATAAAACTAGGCGGACATTTAAGGGATACGGTATACAGTCATATTACACAGTATTTCGCCACATATATTATTATGGAGATAAGAGATATTGATTTGAGATGAAACTTTTAAATCGTACCTGTTTGTTATCCTATAATCCAACAGTGAACAAAACAATAGTCACAAAATGGCAGCAGCGTTTGTATGAAACAAGAGAGAGCGTGGCCACGATACTGGATGACATGGTTAAATAACTGTACACAAAATACTGATTCGACTGATTTTTGATATTTTATTAGGTCACTAAAAGCAAAACATCCACAAAGAAAAACCTAGCAAGCGTATAGACTTCAGTGACCCGGATGAGCCTGTGTTTCTGTTTTCAACAATTGTTATTTGCGAATATCAGAATCAGACCAATCAGAATCAAGTATTCCACAGAGCCATGTAATATATATATATATCTATATATATGTAAAAGCGTCTTACCCTACTGCACGGGGCAAACCAATATCCCACAGCTAGCAGGGGGAGTCCCAGCGCCACGACCAAAACCACCAGAAACTTCACGGGAATAGTTTGCTCCCGAAGACCAGACAGATTCTCGTACCAGATCGTCAGCAACTGCTGCTGACAGTTCGGATGAGCCACAAACTGAAGAAAGAGAGCCATATTTGTGGCATAATTAAAATTTACACTACTCTTCAAACAGGGTATCTGCACATTTTTTAACAGCAAATTTAATGACTTTTAAGACCTTTTTTAACTCCTCTAAAAGGAAAATTTAAGACTTGAATGGTATGGCGAACCATCAACGCGACACATTCATCAATCACTTACTCGTCACCTGTGGAATGATGCCGGTTGCACCACATAGATCAAAGTGCAAAATGGTGCAAATTGCAGTAAGAAAAAAAAGAAATGGATGACGAGTCGGACATGAAATTTAAGGTCCCACATGAAATTTAAGACCTCAGATTTCAAGACATTTTCAGACCTTAAAAATTGAAAATTTTATTTATAAGACGTTTAAAGACTTTTTAAGGACCCGCGGGGACCCTGTCAAAAGTTCGGGGTCAGTATTTTTTTTATTAAATATGCATTAAATTGATCAAATGTGACAGTAAAAACATTTATGATGTTACAAAAGATTACATAAAATAAATGCTGTACTTTTAAACTTTCTATTCATCAAAGAATCCTGAAAAAAGTATTAGTTTCCACAAAAATATAAAGCAGCATAATCAGAAATGTTTCTTGAGCAGCATATCAGAAAGATTTCTGAAGGATCACGTGACACTGAATGTTGCTTTTACGTTGGATTATGCAAACTAGTTCAAATTTGCTGTTTGACACCGCAAAAAAAATGTCTGTCTAGGCTATAAACACTGAAATATGTCCTTCTATGTATATATGTTTTTAAAACGAAGGCTTTGCGTGCGATGATGGTATCTTGCGAAGTTTGCTCAAGACGTCACCATAGCAACAAACCATCGAGACATCCCAGCAGACACATAACTCATCTGGAGCCGATGGCGCAGAGAAGGGTTCTGGTCATTATTATGTTATGTGGAATCACTGAAACATTAACTTAGAGAGCATGCATTATTCCTGTCAGCAGGAAGAACAGAAGGACAGTAAAGAGAGACAGTGGTCCAGTCCTGATCTCAGTTATTCAGCAGATCTTTCTCCATTGATGACCATGCAAAAGTAGCTGTTTATATATATATATATATATATATATACATATATATATTAGTGCTGGGCAACGATTAATTGCACATGCATGTTTATATTTAAGAAATACTTGCATGTATATATGAGGAGCTCTTTTCCAAAACGCTATAAATCCATTTCAATAGTTTTCAGGAAATTTTGTTTTTTTTTACCTAGACCCACACATTTTGTGAATATTCAATTTATCCTGTTAAAAAATTTTTTTTTGGCTCAGTCTGAACATGTTGAACAATGATTATTAAATCAAACAACAATATTATTTATGATAAATTCAAAGTTAATTTTATTTTTTTCCAAAACGCTCTAAATCCATCATTATTTTCCCAAAACGCTATAAATCCATCAAGTTTTTTCCAAAACGCTATAAATCCATCAAGTTTTTTCCAAAACGCTATAAATCCATCAAGTTTTTTCCAAAACGCTATAAATCCATCAATTTTTTTTTCAAAAATGTATGGTTTGTCTTTAAAAAAACAAAAAAAACAAGAGAACATGCAACATATAATCAGGGACTCATATAAATTAATATAAATTAAATTTAGTAACACATTTAGGCTAATAGTCATTCAGTGAAAAAAGTAATGTCATGCTAATGTGACATGAAAAGTACTGAATAGTTCTACGTACTAGCCTACAGATAGATAAACAGATAAACTGGCCTTTATATCGACCATGATAAGGTGCTATGGTAGATTGTGTTTATCAGATCGTCCGGCCACAGCCTCTCGGCCTGACAGAAAACTTTTGCGGCAACTTTATGTTGACATCCCACTGTTGGTTTTATCGCACCCGAGTGACGAGCCTTCTTCTTTTGTTCTTTTTGGTGATTTTCTTTGTCCAGTCGGCGTTTTCTTCCCCCAGGGAAAGGTCTCGCTGGCTCATCAAGGCCATCAAAAGTGTTATCACTCATTTAGATGAATGAATGCACATAAACAAACCTCTGTTCAGAGCGCCGCCATGTTGGATTGCGTAGAACGCTCACTGAATTCTGATTGGTCGAGAGGATGTATCGCGTTTAGGCTAAAAATAGGTTATCGCGGTTTGGAAAATAACTGCATCTTGCAGTACATTTTAAACAAGGAAATATAGCGATTTGTCATGAAACGTTGATGGAGCAGTGAATAGGTTCAGTGCAGCAAAATGACATGACAAACTCATTTTTTTTCAAAAATGGCATTTATCGCGTTTTGGAAAAGAGCTCTTCATATATTTATACATAATGTATGTTATATATATAAATATTTCATACATAACACATTTTTCTTAAATATACACATGCATGCATGTGTGTGTATTTATATATACAAAATAATTATACACATTATACACACATACATTATGTAAACACAAACTATTGTTTTGGATGCAATCAATCGCTGCCCAGCACTAAAATATATACATAATACATGTGACACACGAAAAATTGTAATATGTATTTCAGTAATTCAAATTAAAAGGTGAAACTAATATATTTAGTATATATAACTATATACATATGCATGATTATACTTTTCAGAGGGCCGACATTTCTGTATTTAAAATCCTTTTATTTATTGATTTCATGTAATATTCTAATTTTCTGAGATTTTGAATTTGGGGTTTTATAAGCTGTAAGCCATAATCATCACAATTATAACTTTTGCACGATATTTTAATTTTTCGAGTTTCACCTGTAAGGTTATATAAGTCAATACTTGCTCTGTAGCGTCAGTTGTAATAAACAGCGAAGCAGATCTAGTCCACCAATACCAAATCCATAAATATAGCCATAGTCTTATGAGAAGTTTATTTTAGTTATTTCAAACAAAGTTAATAAAACTATCTCCATTCCCCCCCCCAAGAAGTGTCCAATCCAACATGTGTTTTCTGGGCCACGTACACACACGTACACACACACCGCCACTTCCCGTGTGACGGACGGTCTGTATTAAGGTAGTAGGTTAATTAATTTCAATCTCCAGAGAAAAACAGGTGTTAATTTCACGGCTGTCCTATAAACCCCTTCCTGCCATAAATTATGAGGCTCAGAATAAATGACTTGAAGATACATCCACATAATTAAATGAAAGAATGAACTCAGGACGAAAGAACGGCTATGAATAACAGGCCACAATTATACACAATTATATTACTGAGAAGAGGACAGAAAACTGAAAGACTGAGAACGGGGACAATCTGTTTTGAATGCATTCTGTTTAATTTAAACAGTATTTAGCATATTCATAACTATTCATGCATTATCTGCACATTTATGACTAGTTTGCTGTAAAAACAAAAAATAAAATGTACAATAATATTATAACGTTTTTTTGTTTGTTTTTGGACCTGTACCATGGAAGTACCATGTAACATCTAAACTGCAATGTAAATTATATTTTACACTATTAATAATTTTGATAAAATAAATGAACTGGTGATCATAAGACACTTCTTTCAAAAAACATAAAAAATAAATGTGATAATCTTATATGTACATACTACAGCTATCAAACGATATTTTTTTTTTAAAAAAAGTAAGATTTTAAAGCTAATTAATTACTCAATGTGGCGATGAGTTAATCTAATTAATCACAAATTAACCACACATTAAATTTGGCTGAGAAATTACCCTCAAATTATAATTTAAAGTCATTATTGTGTTAAATGAGAAAAGCATCAAATAGACATTCCAAAAGTAGCTTTAAACTTTACTTTAAACATAGCTAAAATATTTTATTTGATTCAACAGAATTTATTACACTTAAACTTTTATGTAGTAAATTATGACCTTTAAACCTTAAATAGGTTTTTTATTAATATGGATTTTTTTTTTTATGAAATAATAGGCCTACTCTAAATAAGAAATTAAAACTGCCAGTAGGTGCCGGTAAATGTCTAAACAATTAGTACGTCATTGAATCATTCATTCAGTCGATTAATTCAAACGGCTGATTCATTCAGGAATGAAGTAAATGGCTCTCTTAATGAATGAATCACTGAATCATTGACTCACCAGATTGATTCACTCGAACAGCAGATTCATTAAGGAATTAAGTAAATGGCTCTCTCAATGAATAAATCACTGAATCATTCAATTGTGTGTCGTTCGGAGAAGCTCAGTCGTTCTGCTACGGCTTTATAGGTAACAAAAACAGGCAATATTGTGTCTAAAATATAACGCAATATTAACTTATTTATTGAACTGTTTAATAAAATCAGTGTCACATTTGCACTCGTGCCATTCGGGGGAAAAACTGCATTCGTGTGTGATAATGCGCTCGTTACTCATGTGATATAGCTTAATTATATCATATGATAAAAATATGCGACAAAAACTCATACAGGGGCATATTTACCTGGCATCTTGAATTTTAAGGTCATTCTAACTGAATATAATTGTACCATTGAATCAAACAGCATCACACTAAACGCTGGCACTCTGCCTAAATAACTAAGACAAAATAGTTTAAATCCCATGAGAAGAATCACCAGACATTAGTGTAATTCACTAAGCGATAACATCATCAGCGATGAGTCATTTGTAAAAAGATGCCCTTGAGCTACAGCGAGAACCAGACGTCCCCATCTGATTCTGTGGAGTGAGTGAGTGTGGCCTGAAGGGACAAACCGGCTCATTACAACACAACTGTCACTGTCAAAACATCTCTTCCCACCCGCAACCATCTTTCTACACCTTTAGAGACGGCTGTTAAAGTCTATGGGCGCCATCATACACTCGGTGCAGTGCTGCGCAGGCGACGCAAGTGTGTTTGGCTCGTTTCAGCCCGACGCACTTTTCATTTTCACGTCCTGGGCCACTTTTGTTTCAATAGCAAATGCATTTGTGCCCATCTGTGGCCCATGAGCTGCTGGTCTGAGAACGAGTGTGTGTTCAGGCGCATTGTTGGAGCGTTGCTCTTTTGAGGAACTGAAATAGACGGAGCCGTTGACCGACTGAACCCTGCTCTAAAGTCAATGTATTTGCTTAGTTATTTACAGAGTGAGTTAGTAATAAGTGCCTATAGGCCAGTCCACAACGCGGGTACACTCTGCTTATGACACACACACTCACTCTGCTTATGACACACACACTCACTCTGCTTATTACACACACACTCACTCTGCTTATTACACACACACACTCACTCTGCTTATGACACACACACTCACTCTGCTTATTACACACACACACTCTGCTTATTACACACACACACACACACACACACACACACACACACACACACACACACACACACACACACACACACACACACTACACACACAAATATTAAAAATAAAAGGATTACAATGTAAAAGATTATTATTGTGAACATAAAGATATGGTGGAATCCGGCTTGTCCAATAGATGGTCTGCTTGCGCTTTTACCTCTCACACACACACGCACACGCACACGCACACGCACACGCACACACGCACACGCACACACACACGCGCACACACACACGCACACACACACACACACACACACACACACACACACGCACACAGCTTTAACCTCGCGTACGAGCAGATCCGTTTCCTCGCTAGAGAAGCGTCTTTTCACTTTTCAAATTCCTTGAATCCGCCATGACACGAGATCAACTGGCTTTTAAAGGGAAATGAAATCACACTCTGATTGGTTTATTGCACGTTACGCCCAAAACACACCCATTACTCATTAAGAGAATAGAGACAACCCTTTTAGACCATGCGCAGGGAGCATCGACCATTTTCCCCGTCGTTAAACTAGCAAAAGTGGATTCAGACACGACCAAGTGCTCTAGATCATGCGCTTAGATGCTTAAAACAAGGCCCTAAATGTCTGAGACAGAGCTGGTGTAAGGGAAAAAGTTTCGTGCTATTTTCGTATCCCATTTTTGTTTAAAAAAAATCAGCTTATTTTCAGAAATGTTTACCTCAAACATTTAACTGCTACTGCTGTTTTCTGAATGTGATCACAGCAAGGTCATGAAGCACGTGTTATGGTTCACTGTCTCCTGGAGTGTGTGTGTGTGTGTGTGTGTGAGGAATTGAGATGCATTGGTCTTGTCAAACGCAGCCGTTGAGGTTTGGTGTTTCTGCTGATGAGTAAATGCTACTTGGACTGAATCCAAACCATAGTGACGCAGACGAATGAAAAGCTTCTCGAGGTTTCGTCGTCCTCTCAGGTTACAGGCTTTCTCAACAGCCTAGCAAAGCTCCGATCTGATTGGCTGTGGATCAGGGCGCACAGGTTTTTATCTTATATCTTAACTACCTCACCATGCAATCCCTGAAACATTATATCTGCAAGACACACTGAAGCTGCAGGAACAGAGTCTGTCTCGCTCATGCGGTGCACGGCATTTTTGTCCAGTACCTCGCTTTATTTTTACACTTATTTAGACAACAGATTTTTCATCTGCACAACCCTGGAGACCTGCCAACACTAGCGGCGCCAGGAATTTGATTGTAGGTGGGCCTCCAAAAAACGGGATGGGCCAGTTAAAATAAGCAGAAAAAAACGGGTTCCCCTTCATCTGTTTCAGCGCTTTTCTGCGGCACTAAGGACAGCGACTCAGTAGCCTACCTGTGTGGCTCTTGTGTCGCTGTCCTCAGATCAGTGCAGTAACGTTAGCCTACCTGTGTGGCTCTTGTGTCGCTGTCCTCAGATCAGTGCAGTAACGTTAGCCTACCTGTGTGGCTCTTGTGTCGCTGTCCTCAGATCAGTGCAGTAACGTTAGCCTACCTGTGTGGCTCTTGTGTCGCTGTCCTCAGCTCAGTGCAGTAACGTTAGCCTACCTGTGTGGCTCTTGTGTCGCTGCCCTCAGATCAGTGCAGTAACGTTAGCCTACCTGTGTGGCTCTTGTGTCGCTGTCCTCAGATCAGTGCAGTAACGTTAGCCTACCTGTGTGGCTCTTGTGTCGCTGTCCTCAGTTCAGTGCAGTAACGTTAGCCTACCTGTGTGGCTCTTGTGTCGCTGCCCTCAGATCAGTGCAGTAACGTTAGCCTACCTGTGTGGCTCTTGTGTCGCTGTCCTCAGATCAGTGCAGTAACGTTAGCCTACCTGTGTGGCTCTTGTGTCACTGTCCTCAGATCAGTGCAGTAACGTTAGCCTACCTGTGTGGCTCTTGTGTCGCTGTCCTCAGATCAGTGCAGTAACGTTAGCCTACCTGTGTGGCTCTTGTGTCGCTGCCCTCAGATCAGTGCAGTAACGTTAGCCTACCTGTGTGGCTCTTGTGTCGCTGTCCTCAGATCAGTGCAGTAACGTTAGCCTACCTGTGTGGCTCTTGTGTCACTGTCCTCAGATCAGTGCAGTAACGTTAGCCTACCTGTGTGGCTCTTGTGTCGCTGTCCTCAGATCAGTGCAGTAACGTTAGCCTACCTGTGTGGCTCGTGTCGCTGTCCTCAGATCAGTGCAGTAACGTTAGCCTACCTGTGTGGCTCTTGTGTCGCTGTCCTCAGATCAGTGCAGTAACGTTAGCCTACCTGTGTGGCTCTTGTGTCGCTGTCCTCAGATCAGTGCAGTAACGTTAGCCTACCTGTGTGGCTCTTGTGTCGCTGTCCTCAGTTCAGTGCAGTTACGTTAGCCTACCTGTGTGGCTCTTGTGTCGCTGTCCTCAGATCAGTGCAGTAACGTTAGCCTACCTGTGTGGCTCTTGTGTCGCTGTCCTCAGATCAGTGCAGTAACGTTAGCCTACCTGTGTGGCTCTTGTGTCGCTGTCCTCAGATCAGTGCAGTAACGTTAGCCTACCTGTGTGGCTCTTGTGTCGCTGTCCTCAGTTCAGTGCAGTAACGTTAGCCTACCTGTGTGGCTCTTGTGTCGCTGCCCTCAGATCAGTGCAGTAACGTTAGCCTACCTGTGTGGCTCTTGTGTCGCTGTCCTCAGATCAGTGCAGTAACGTTAGCCTACCTGTGTGGCTCTTGTGTCGCTGCCCTCAGCTCAGTGCAGTAACGTTAGCCTACCTGTGTGGCTCTTGTGTCGCTGTCCTCAGATCAGTGCAGTAACGTTAGCCTACCTGTGTGGCTCTTGTGTCGCTGTCCTCAGTTCAGTGCAGTAACGTTAGCCTACCTGTGTGGCTCTTGTGTCGCTGCCCTCAGATCAGTGCAGTAACGTTAGCCTACCTGTGTGGCTCTTGTGTCGCTGTCCTCAGCTCAGTGCAGTAACGTTAGCCTACCTGTGTGGCTCTTGTGTCGCTGCCCTCAGATCAGTGCAGTAACGTTAGCCTACCTGTGTGGCTCTTGTGTCGCTGCCCTCAGATCAGTGCAGTAACGTTAGCTTACCTGTGTGGCTCTTGTGTCGCTGTCCTCAGATCAGTGCAGTAACGTGCAGCCTACCTGTGTGGCTCTTGTGTCGCTGCCCTCAGCTCAGTGCAGTAACGTTAGCCTACCTGTGTGGCTCTTGTGTCGCTGCCCTCAGCTCAGTGCAGTAACGTTAGCTTACCTGTGTGGCTCTTGTGTCGCTGTCCTCAGGTCAGTGCAGTAACGTTAGCCTACCTGTGTGGCTCTTGTGTCGCTGCCCTCAGCTCAGTGCAGTAACGTTAGCCTACCTGTGTGGCTCTTGCGTCGCTGTCCTCAGATCAGTGCAGTAACGTTAGCCTACCTGTGTGGCTCTTGTGTCGCTGCCCTCAGATCAGTGCAGTAACGTTAGCCTACCTGTGTGGCTCTTGTGTCGCTGCCCTCAGATCAGTGCTCAGAAGTAGGCCTATCGCACACTGGACGCACACTTTCTCAGTTTATGACCAGCAATACTGTTATGTTTAAGGGCATTTCCTATGGAGTTAAGATAATGTCTGTACTATGTTATGATTGTACTGTACAATTAAATACAATCGTTGCTGACTTTGCAGTCTGAACACTTTACCTCAGAGCGTCCGTTAACTGAATGAATTGAGAATATCAGCTGAAAATTCGATAACATCAGCAATTTTCATTCAAGCAGCTGATTTCTGTAAATGAATATAAAACTAAATGTACTGTATATTGCAGCACAGGGTGAAGTCAGTATATACATTAATGACGATTTGAGACAAATACATTTAAATTTAATCTAAAACAAATGGCGCTCTGTGGCGCGGCAGGATTTTGAACAAGGTCCTGAGCCGTTGCTGGGCGCCGCAGACACACGCCGAATGGCGCCGCCGGTGTGTGTACACTCATGGAGAATAATGTGTTTGAATTTTAAAGACGCGGCGCTGCACTTCTCGTCCGGTGTGCGACCGCCTTAAGTCACACGTGGGGTACAAGCCACTGATTGGTTGAGAAGCTTTCACTCAAAGCTTTCCTCGGGCCGCTAGAATGAAAATCACTCACTACTCAATAGACCTTATGTAGCCCCGCCCCTTTTCAGCGCTGCGCTCATTGTCTTTTGACTTCCGGTCTGTATTTTCACAGCGATCCTGCGTAGTTATGAATGAACGGCTCGTTTAAAAAAATTCCCGGTCGACATTTGTTAAGACATCTGCTTTACAATGCTTATGATAAACATTACAATGCTCATGATAACTTTCGTTAACTCTACAATAAGTAAATCCACTTCACCAGCTAATTACTCCTCGACAGCGGTGCCATAGAGATATACAGAGCGACCGCAAAAACGGAAGTTCAAAGACAATATTCTAAAGATGGCGGCGCCCTCGTTTCTCTGGTGCATAAGCTCTATAGGCCTGGGTCAAAATGGGCGGGCCCGGACCTAAAATGGGTGGGCTCAGGCCCACCCGGGTCCAATGGTAGCGCCGCGGGTGCCTAACAATGTCAAAAATGAGATAAAAATTACTATAATCACTATTAGGCCTGCACGATATTGAAGAAAATTGCAATATGCGATAACTCATTAAATAATGCGATATGCGGTAATGCTTAAAAGTGTAAAATAAACTTAAACGATCTTTAAAATATATTTCAAATTATATAACCTACATGCGTTTCACATTCTTTTTATGGCAAGAGAAACATCCCTACAACTTCTGAAAGTGAACAGCAGTGTTTTACTGTCGCGTTATTTTTACATCAGTGTAAACCACAGAGTTCAGGGTTTCAGGAAGGCCTACATTATGTTCATTTAACAACAGAAACTGAATAATCAAATGTAAAAATAAAACACTGTATGAATTTAATACAGATTCTTATTAATGCCACAGAAAAGTTATTTAGCCAAGAGCAGTGAATGATTTTGTTCATGACCCCAGTTATTGCAAGCCTTCGCAATATATACATTTGCGATATTTCGATAATTTCAATATATTGTCCAGCCCTAAACACTATACAGGTGAAACTCGAGAAATTTGAATATCGTGCAAAAGTTCATTTATTTCAGTGAAACTAATGTATTATTTAGACTCATTACATGCGAAGTGAGATATTTCAAGCCTTTATTTGTCATAATTTTGATGATTATGCCTCACAGCTATGAAAACCTTTTCACAATATTCTAATTTTGAATTTAGGGTTTTCATAAGCTGTAAGCCATAATCTTTGCACGATATTATAATTTTTGAGTATCAAATCATCATATTGGAATGATTTCTGAAGGATCATGTGACTGAAGACTGAAGTAATTATACTGAAAATTCAGCTTTGCATTACAGAAATAAAATATATTTAAAGTATATTAAAATAGAAAACCATTATTTTAAATTGTAATCATTTTTCACAGTATTACTGGTTTTTCTGTATTTTTTATCAAATAAATACAGCCTTGGTGAGCAGAAGAGACTCTTTCAAAAACATTAAAAATAGTAATGTTTCCAAACTTTTGACCCGTGCTGTGAATATATATATATATCTATCATAACTATAAATCCACTCATTTAAATTCTATTTTATTTTTATTTGTTTTAGTGACATTCAATCATGCCAATAAAACGCCACTTTAATTAGAACTGATTTTAACAAATAAATTGCATGACTTCCTTTTAGAGCTTTGTAAACAAATATAATAATTATCTAAATATATCTCTTTTTTGATTCACACTTTTCTTTTTATACCCTAGCACACCAGAAAGAAAGAAGAAAAATAAGAATAAAATCAGTCAAATGTGCAAAGTGCAAAAAGTAGTTATTGCAAATAATCACATTCAGAATAACTGTAACTGTGCATTGAGCTTTGCTCTGTGTTAAATTTGATTGCAGATTTAATTAGTAACTTTACACGTCCCTTCAGTTGGCGAAATACTATAAAATACCATCTCTGCTTTTTAAAGACGTCAGAAATATTTAGTAATTTAGTAGCATGCTTTGTAAAATTCTGCATTATTCTTGTGTCTCATTACGGATCACTAAACCATCACTTTATTCCTTAAAACCTATGAAGAACTTAATGATTGCCATATGATTCACCCAATCAAATTTTTCTTTTTTGAACTGACAAAACAACCAGCCAGCAAAGTCTTTCTAGAGGAACGAAAGCAATCGCTTCATGACTTTTAATTGAACACTTCTTCTCAGGCATGAAGCGACGACTGAAGTAATCACCGTAATGCAGACGGCTGACTCTGAACTCATTTCCTAACGCCAGCCGGAGCCTCGCACACTCCTCGTCCTCACACACACACACTCCTCGTCCTCACACACACACACTCCTCGTCCTCACACACACACACACACACACACTCCTCGTCCTCACACACACACACTCCTCGTCCTCACACACACACACACACACTCCTCGTCCTCACACACACACTCCTCGTCCTCACACACACACACTCCTCGTCCTCACACACACACACACACACTCCTCGTCCTCACACACACACTCCTCGTCCTCACACACACACACTCCTCGTCCTCACACACACACACACACTCCTCGTCCTCACACACACACTCCTCGTCCTCACACACACACTCCTCGTCCTCACACACACTCACACACACACACACACTCCTCGTCCTCACACACACACACACTCCTCGTCCTCACACACACACACACACACACTCCTCGTCCTCACAGACAGACTCCTCGTCCTCACACACACACACACTCTCCTCGTCCTCACACAGACACACACACTCCTCGTCCTCACACACACACACTCCTCGTCCTCACACTCCTCGTCATCACACACACACACTCCTCGTCCTCACACACACACTCTCCTCGTCCTCACACACACACTCTCCTCGTCCTCACACACTCACACACACACACACACACACACTCCACGTCCTCACACACTCCTGTCCTCACACACTCCTGTCCTCACACACTCCTGTCCTCACACACACTCCTCGTCCTCACACACACACACACACACATACACACACACACTCCACGTCCTCACACACTCCTGTCCTCACACTCCTGTCCTCACACACTCCTGTCCTCACACACACACTCTCCTCGTCCTCACACACTCACACACACACTCCTCGACCTCACACACACACTCTACGTCCTCACACACAAACTCCTCGTCCACACACTCCTCGTCCTCACACACACACACACACACACACACACACACACACACACTCCTCGTCCTCACACACACACTCCTGTCCTCACACACACACTCCACGTCCTCACACACACACTCCACGTCCTCACACACACACACACACTCCTCGTCCTCAAACACACACTCCTCACACACACACACACTCCACGTCCTCACACACACACTCCTCGTCCTCACACACACACTCCACGTCCTCACACACACACACTCCACGTCCTCACACACACACACACTCCACGTCCTCACACACACACTCCACGTCCTCACACACACACACTCCACGTGTCGTCCTCCTGGGAGCGTTTAGGGCTCTGGAAATCTCATCTTTAAATGACACTTTATGTCAGGCTGGCTAGGCGCTGAAGCGTGCTGCTGTTAGCCTGATTAACACTTCATCCGATTACGTCCCTGAGAGTGTGTGAGCCTGTTTGGAGGAGTGGACGACGTGTGTGTCCGGTGATTAAACAAAACTAAGTCGGCACAGAGGATTAGTCGCACTTCCACAATAAAACACATGTGAAATTGTGTCCCTCTTTATCTACTTCTCGTCATTATATTCTCAGTGAATTTTACACATCCTTCACCCAGGATTTCAGGGAAGCTAAATTGTGTTGTTGTTGTATTTTTACTATTATTGTTGATTTTGAATTATTTTTTTTATTAATACTATGTAAAAGAGATCTAACTGTTTTACTTTATAATATTGCTGTAATATGATACCATAATTTTGTAACATCTCAATAAAAAAGTGTAAAATAAACAAAACAAAAAAAAGTGTAGGCATCATTATCACTTGCCTTCTTAACCTCGTATTTAATGGCCAGTTTGACTCGACTGAGCAGTGAGCGATGATGCTGGCCTTCCTCGAGCTCGGCCGATATATCACCGTTCAGGATAGCCTCGACCTCCTCGGTGTCTCGGCACAGATCCAGAACGCCAACCACAAAGTCTTTACACTGCATAGACAGCTTTCTGTAGTCATTCTGTAGAGAAGCAGAGAAAGAGCAGTTTTGAAGACGCCTATTATGCCCTTTTACAAAGTCTATTGTTTTTGGGGCTCTGAGCAGGTTTTCCTGCTTGAATGTTGATTATTCTCCTCATATTCTCCATTGTTGCGGCTCCTCTCTTCCCAGTCTGTCAGTAACGCTCTGGACTGTGTTTCCCGTATAACGCTGTATTCACTACCGTAGTACGATGCATCGTTGAAGAAATCAGCTGGCTAACAACGACTGTTGATATCGAATTAATGCTAGATGTTTTTGCTATAAATTATGGTCATGGCATCTGAGGACTATTTCTCAGTTTTCTCAGATATTTTGCTTCCTGTCTCTATGAAGCCCCTCCTCCTGAAAAGCACACTGTGCTCTGATTGGTCGGCTGTATCAGTGTGCTGTGATTGGTCGAGCGCTTCGAGTGTGTTTGGGAAATGTCCCGCTCTTACCATAACCACCAGTTTAACACACTACTAACTAACTCAACCAGGCCCCGCTCCTTTATTCTGCGTATGAATTATTATAATGAGGAATATTGTGACGTGTTCGTTCCCGGAAGAAACTCAAGACTACAATGGAGGCGTTTCAGGAGATCAGAAACACTGACACTGATATAGAGAAGAGCTTTTTCCTGGTTAAACAGCAACACTGAAGAAAGATGAACATGAGAAGAAAGCAGAATAGCTCTAAATGAATTCACCGTCCACAGGGGCCTTTCGGTTGAAAAGGTTGTCAGACTCAAACAACCACTGCAACATCAGACTCAAGGGCTTCAACAGGAGATGCATGTTAGAATCCATCAAACAAAGTTCAAACACGTGCAAAAACAGATGTTTTGTTAAAAAAAAAAAAAAAAAATCTTAGAAAACTTGCAATTTTTTCAAAGGGAACATGGTTCAGTTTATGATTGTGATCACACTACAATTATCATCGGTTGTAGCTAAATCAATATTTGTTGTTCTTTAAGTAAATTGTCTGCCCTGGAAGAGTAAATCATTCTTGATATCAACGCATTACCGCAAGTCTAGAACATTTTTCACTTGTACCGAAACAGCAGGGAAGCAGCAAAACCTGATTTGACCACATAAAATATTTGGACATTTATACAAATTTATTAACGTATAACATTTCAAATCTAAGTTCTGTGTCTGTGTCAAATGCTGCAGGATCTTTTCTCTTCACTAACATCACTTTTATTCATCATGTTTAAGTCTAACAATCTAACACAATGCTTCATTTTTGAACGTCTTAAATGAATGAATGCATTAATACTTTCAGGATAAATGGGTTTTTAAAATATTTTCTAGTGACAAACTATGTTTACAAGCTGCGTAATTCATAAAATTTAATTTAATTAAAACTAAATTAAAACTAAATATATAAAATTACTCCATGATGGAACCCCTAAAAGATTCTATAAGCCCCCTATGGAACCCCTTAAAATTCTATATAGAACCTTTTCTTCTAAAAATGTATATCTACTGATATTCATATGTTAAGTAAAGTAAATAAAATGTTTTGGGTCCAGTTAGAATTTTTTACATTGTTAGAAAAGTCTTTGGAACAGAAAAGAGTTACACAATAATTAAAATCACACCATAAAACGACAGAAATGTGCGAGTTAAAATCTACATGAAACCAAACATCACACAATTTATAATATGTATTACTGGGCTTAATGTAAATGAATCACTTGTGCATATTATTTCAAAGAAAAAATCTAATACATATCAATCTCTGAAATTAATTAAGTGATGGAGTCTTAACTCTGAACAATATCCAATAGCAATGAACAGTGTTTTCTAGAACTCTAGATTGATTCACTTGACATGAGAGTCATGAGAGTCTATGTGTTTATGAGAATCATCCTGGATGATTCTTTGACTGAATGAATCTTTTACCAAGCAGAAAAGTCAGTACCTCACTTGTTAACCTCAGATACACTGAGACTAAATGCTTATTTGTTTAATTTAAAAAACATAATTGTCAGGATGGAAAAAGCATAATCAAACAGTGTGTAGTCCTCCATATCAGTGTGATCTCCCAGCATGCACTGCAGCTGAGGTTCTGTTAAAAACATGACATGCTGTGTGTTTTATTGTTCTCTGTGGGATTCATTATACCTTCTCACAACACCAGGACGACAACAAACCTCTTATCAGCATGAGGAAAGCAATATGACTGACCATATGCTGAACCCAGACATCATGACGTTACCAAAGTGGGTATGATGAGTGTACAATAGCTGCAAAAATGTGGCATTTATTTGCTCAATAGGACAGATGTGTTCAGTACACCAGCAATATGTCGATGCATCTCACAAAAGAACATATCCAAAGTCACCAAATCAAAAGAAATAAATATATAAAATATACAGAATATTATATTAAAAATATAATAATTAAATAAATAATCATAAAATAATTCTAAATTCTCATTACTGATAGGCATTTAGATGTTTTACTTTTCATTTGATTCTCATACATTTAAATCTGCATAATGTTGTAGCGCCATTGTGATGATTTAAATATAAAATTCATATACTAACATCATGGAACAAATACTTGAAAATCACATCTATCTATCTATCTATCTATCTATCTATCTATCTATCTATATCTATATCTATCTAACTGTATCTATCTATCTGTCTGTCTGTCTGTCTGCCTATCTATCTATGTATCTATCTATCTATGTATCTATCTATCTATCTATCTATCTATCTATCTATCTATCTATCTATCTATCTATCTATCTATCTATATCTATATCTATATCTATCTATCTATATCTATCTATCTGTATCTATCTATCTATATCTATCTGTATCTATCTATATCTATCTATGTATCTATCTATCTATCTATCTATGTATCTATCTATCTATCTATCTATCTATCTATCTATCTATCTATCTATCAGTGTTTTTTGTGAATCAGTGAACTATGAATACACACATGAGATCTGCAGCAAAATAACATACAACATAATTCATAATTCTGTCTGAAATAGAAGCTCTTGTACTGATACAGAGCTGAAGAGAGAGCTCAGTTTATCTGAAGTGAATCTCTGGCTCGGCACTGATCGAAATCTACAGCGATTCAGTTGTCCAGACAGACAGACAGACAGACAGACAGTGTACGCAGACAGACAGATAGACAGTGTACGCAGAGAGACAGATAGACAGTGTACGGAGACAGACAGATAGACAGTGTATGCAGACAGACAGATAGACAGTGTACGGAGACAGACAGATAGACAGTGTACGCAGACAGACAGACAGACAGTGTACGCAGACAGACAGACAGATAGACAGTGTACGCAGACAGATAGACATTGTACGCAAACAGACAGACAGTGTACACAGACAGACAGACAGATAGACAGTGTATGCAGACAGACAGATAGACAGTGTACGCAGACAGACAGATAGATAGTGTATGCAGACAGACAGATAGACAGTGTATGCAGACAGACAGATAGACAGTGTACGCAGACACAGACAGACAGACAGTGTACGCAGACAGACAGATAGACAGTGTACGCAGACAGACAGACAGTGTACGCAGACAGACAGACAGTGTACGCAGACACACAGATAGACAGTGTACGCAGACAGACAGACAGTGTACGCAGACAGACATATAGACAGTGTACGCAGACAGACAGATAGACAGTGTATGCAGACAGATAGACAGTGTACGCAGACACACAGATAGACCGTGTACGCAGACAGACAGACAGTGTACGCAGACAGACAGATAGACAGTGTATGCAGACAGACAGATAGACAGTGTACGCAGACAGACAGACAGTGTACGCAGACAGACAGACAGATAGACAGTGTACGCAGACAGACAGATAGACAGTGTACGCAGACAGACAGATAGACAGCGTACGCAGACAGACAGATAGACAGTGTACGCAGACAGACAGACAGTGTACGCAGACAGACAGATAGACAGTGTACGCTGACCGACAGACAGACAGTGTACGCAGACAGATAGACAGTGTACGCAGACAGACAGATAGACAGTGTACGCAGACAGACAGATAGACAGCGTACGCAGACAGACAGATAGACAGTGTACGCAGACAGACAGACAGTGTACGCAGACAGACAGACAGACAGTGTTCGCAGACAGACAGACAGATAGACAGTGTACGCAGACAGACAGATAGACAGTGTACGCAGACAGACAGATAGACAGCGTACGCAGACAGACAGATAGACAGTGTACGCAGACAGACAGACAGTGTACGCAGACAGACAGATAGACAGTGTACGCAGACAGACAGACAGACAGTGTACGCAGAGAGACAGATAGACAGTGTACGCAGACAGACAGATAGACAGTGTACGCAGACAGACAGATAGACAGTGTACGCTGACAGACAGACAGACAGTGTACGCAGACAGATAGACAGTGTACGCAGACAGATAGACAGTGTACGCAGACAGATAGACAGTGTACGCTGACAGATAGACAGTGTACACAGACAGATAGACAGTGTACGCAGACAGATAGACAGTGTACGCTGACAGACAGACAGACAGTCTACGCAGACAGACAGACAGACAGACAGTGTACGCAGACAGATAGACAGTGTACGCAGACAGACAGATAGACAGTGTACGCAGACAGACAGACAGACAGTGTACGCAGACAGATAGACAGTGTACGCAGACAGATAGACAGTGTACGCAGACAGAGAGACAGTGTACGCAGACAGATAGACAGTGTACGCTGACAGACAGATAGACAGTGTACGCAGACAGATAGACAGTGTACGCAGACAGACAGACAGACAGACAGTGTACGCAGACAGACAGACAGACAGTGTACGCAGACAGATAGACAGTGTACGCAGACAGATAGACAGTGTACGCAGACAGACAGACAGACAGACAGTGTACGCAGACAGACAGACAGACAGTGTACGCAGACAGATAGACAGTGTACGCAGACAGAGAGACAGTGTACGCAGACAGATAGACAGTGTACGCTGACAGACAGATAGACAGTGTACGCAGACAGACAGTGTACGCAGACAGACAGTCTAACCTTGACATAAAAGCTGAATCAGCAAGCATGACATTTACTGTTAGTCTTAGTTAGTGAATGTAGTCAAACATATTTACCAGAGTGAAGCCATTGTGCTGCGATGTCTCTTTATTACGGTTCTTTTTATCCTGTCGACGGCGGCAGCACACACACAAACATACACACACACGCAAAAGAAGTTAAAAATGCTGTTAAAATGAAGATAATAGATGCAAAAATGGAGATAATAGATGCAAAGCTAAGATGAACTATGATTCTGAGAGAGTTTGGGATGGAGAAGGAAATTCATGTTTAACACAACAAAATGCTGCTGGAGAAAGAGTGGCCACGTTCACACTGCTCATTATGACTCAGTTCAGTGAGGGAGTCATTTGTCATCTCTGAACGATTCACTGAATCTGATTCGGATCGAGATCTGTTTGACTGATTCATCAAAACCAACTCAAAAGAGTCATATGTTTACGAATCGGACATCACGGTAAAACATATCTAAAAATAAAATTACAATAAAAGTTACTCCAATGTATTTAGTGTTTTAAGGTTCAGAATGTCATTCGTCTGTTGCGCAACAAAAAATAAACGGTTTACAGGGTTAGATATTATCAACGGATTTCGGTTTTATGCGACAGCAAAGAAAAAAAAAACACTTTGCCTGCAGCGATAAATGCAACAAGGTGAAGGTCAGAAATGTAATTTCTTTGTGGGAATTGGAAAAAATAGGCAACACAATCTCATTGCAATGACACGTAACTATTTTATGGTTTGGCGAATTTGTGGCTGATTCAAATGAAACCGTACGTTTTCCTACGAACTGCTTACACAATTTTCACACAATGCACATCGTACGAATACATATAGCTTCGGCCACGGAATAAAACAATTTAAAAGATAATAGAGACTTTTTATCTCACAATTCTGACTGCAAATTGCAAGTTATTAAATCAGAATTGTGAGATATAAACTCGCAATTGCAAGTTTTCCTCACAATTTTGACTATAACTCGCAATTGTCACTTTTTTCTCGCAATTAAGTTTATATCTTATAAATTGCGAGTTATAAAGTTCAATTCTGAGGAAAAAAGACGTAAAAAATTTTTTCTAAGAATTGCGAGTTTATTCTGATTTTATAACATGCAATTGCGACTTTTATATCATTCAATTTGACTACAACATGCAATTGCAAGTTTAGATCATGCAATTCTGAGAAAAAAAGTAAAAATTGCGAGATAAAAAGTTGCAATTAGCTTTTTTATTTTTAATTCTTTATTCAGTGGCGGAAACAAAGCTTCATGAAATCACCACCTCGTAAAATAATAGTTTTTCCCGTGAGATTGAGTTGAAATGACTCTGGAGCAAGAAAGAATCATACTGAAACTTCATCATACTGAAACATGAATGAAAAAAACGCGTAGACCGTAAATACTGCGGGATCTTGCTATGGGACAAAGCATAGAAGGTGCGGGCGGGATCAGGAAAGAAATTAGCTTATTTTTAGAGGGAGCGGGAATTTAAAAAAAGTACAAAAATAACAAAAATGAACTAAATAAACTAAAAACTATAAACACTTTAAAAAAAATATATATATATTTTGGTAAAAATAAAATGCAAATATATAAACAAAAACTATTATAGTAGGCTATATCAACGCATCATATACTGACGCTTTTGCCAAAGCGTCTACATCCAACGCACATGGCACCCTTTAGAGTCAATATAACACGCTTCGGTTATGGGTAGGTTTAGGTCTGGGGTAGTGTTAGGGTTAGACCACTAGGAGGCGCCTTCTGGCCCATATCTATCTGCGTCTCATATTGACGCTAAAGGGTGCCATGTGCGTTGGATGTAGACGCTTTCATCAGTATATGACGCCTTGGGATGAGAACGGGCTCGCTATATCTTGCTACCATAACACTTGCGAACCAATGTTTTCATTGCTGTTTCCATCAACCTATTTTTATGTGCATTTTGGGATATCGCATAAAAAATTAAAAAAAACATTGGAAACAGATGCGCATAAATTCTAAAAAAGCACATAAAAAACGTGCTCAATTGAGTGACATAAACGTTTTATCCAATAAGAAAACGTGCATAAACTATGATGGAAACACATTTACAGAATCAATTCCCCGATGCGCATCCAAAAAGACGTGACTTTTTCTCAGTAATATTTAGCTTTAGTTTATAAGGAAGTGACGATTTTGTTCTCTTCGGATCACTGGATGGAAACGTTGCTTTATTCTTTCATTTTTATGCGATAATCCAAAGTTGCGCATAAGTTAAACTCACATCTTTGGATGGAAACATAAGAGTGACTCCTGTATTATTTTCATGCAACGCAATAATTTAAGAGATTCGCTCTTTGAATTAAAAAGTGTCTGTGACTCCCCCAAACGTTGCTGTGTGTACGTGGCCAATAAAACTATTATGCAAAATATCTAAGGAAAAACAAATATCTAAACATGACATTAAAGCAGAAAAAAATATGGTGCACATTTAAAAAGAATCACCATGTTGGTCTAGTCATCCTACCTTAAACTCCTTTTCGATGTTGGCGAGCTTGGCGAGCTCATTGCTCAGCTCCAGCGCGGTCAGTACGGGATCCTCGCTGGATAACGAGAGATACGCCGGGCTAGCGAGTCCACGATACGCGTTTATCCTGGACCGCGAGTGGCTGAACGCGTCTTTTCTCTGCTTCTCCGTGCACTCGGCACACTTGCAGAAGTAGTCGTGCGGGCGCTCGATCCTGGCGCCTTTCATTAGTAGCATGTGCACCACTTCGTATTTCTGGCAGTGCGCGGCTAAGATGATAGGAGTGATATCGGGCGAGAACCGCGTGCCGTCTTCGTCGTACGAGTAGAAGTCGTCGTCTTGCAGCTCGCAGGGGCTTCGGGTCAATCGTTCGCTGCTCGCAAATGACGGATGTCCCAGAATGGCCTCCACGATTCGTATGTAACCTTTGGAAATGGCTAACAGGAGGGCATCCCCGACACGGGCCAGGTTGTCTCGTCGCAGGAGAAGCTCGGTGACCTCAAAGTGTTCGTTACCCACGGCTAGCTGCAGTCCGTTCTGTCCCATGTAGTCGACGCAGTTCACGTTGAGCGTGGATGATTCTTCTAGCATCTTTCGGACCACTGGGATGTTCCCGTACTCCGCTGCGTCCAGAAAGCGCTCCTCCTCCGCTGTGAGACTGCTTCCCCGAGCGTTGAACATGAACGCCGGGCCGCGAATCGCTTGGCGTCGACCCTTTTCTCGCGTTAAGGTCATCCTGCGGTGGGGGAAAGCATCCGAGGATTTCCTGCAGAGAAGAATAACAAGTATTTATACCCTGTGTGCATTACAATCAAGTCAAGTCAGCTTTATTTATACAGCGCTTTTTGCAATACTGAGTTAACAGGAAAATAATGCAACAAAGTTTGTTTCTAGAAGAAAATAGCGTCACAGTCCAGCTTAAGTAAGTTCAGTGATGGTTCATTTTTGTTGTAAAAAAAAGAAGTTATTATTTAGTTCATTTATATATATATATATATATATATATATATATATAGCCGTTTTTTGGAGAAAACAGTGATGTCATCGTTCAGCTATGTTCAGTTCTCATATATAATATTGTTGAATATTAAATGAAATATCCCCAATTAAGCAAGACAAAAGCCAAAGAAGTTGCAAGAAACAAACACTCCCATTAGTGACAGAATGGAGAAAAAAACCTTGGGAGAAACCAGTCGCTCAGTCCTCCTCTGGCCAACCAACGAACAGTGTATGATTATGATTCAGGCAGCATTACAGGTCAGATTGGATCAAAACATTCAGAATATTATCCAGTTCCATATGGTTGACAGTCAGACCCGATACGTCAAGCTCATCCAAAGTGCACCGATAGTCGCTTGGGTAGACCTCATCCCTCTTCAGTGTCTCTCAGAGATGAGAAGAGTATCGTCACAGACGTGAACGCACAGGGATGCAAAGCTACGGTGACTCAGGCCGGACGGTCCTGCTGAAGCCCAGATCGCCCACTGACTTTTAATAGCTTTTTAATGAAACGCAACAGATGCTACATTCAGACAACAGGTGGAGTGACGTCTGTGCTAAAATCCAGCTGACTCACAGTTAGTCGAGGGGAACAGGAGAGGCCACAGTGAATACTTATTACAGTGTTAAACTCGAGTTCCTTATTACTTATTTTAAAGTGTTAAAATGACTTTATGTGCTCTGGAGTGAAGTTTGAGTTAACCTCCTAATGCATACAACGTCATCAACACTACCGCATTACAAGTATACAATTTTAGTTTTAAAATGACATTACAATTATGTAATGACCAAACGTAGTGAGAAACAAAGAAAAACTCTCTTACATTTGAGCGTACTTTTTAAAAAATATATTTACATTACATCTCATGCATTTGGCAGAGGCTTTTATCCAAAGCGACTTACATTGCATTCAACGTATCGTATATATCAATTCATGAATTCCCTGGGAATCAAACCCATAACCTTGGCATTTTCTTGAGCGATACACTTTACTTTATTGACCACCTTTTTAAATGAATTTGATTTGTGCATATATGGCTCGATTTATACTTGTCTACAACATGATAAATATCAAGCATTTAAGCATACGTATTCATATATAAAAAATATATAAAAAAAACATAACGTTTTTAAGATCATAACCCACCAAACAATTTTTTGTTTTCAGAACATGCATTTTTAAGCTGATCCAGCTGACTCACAGTTAGTCGAGGTGAACAGGACAGGCCACAGTGAATACTTATTACTGTGTTAAAGTCCCCCGTGGTGAAAATCAAGCTTTTAATGTTGTTTATTATGTATATGTTGTGTTTTTAATATGCTTTAACCATGTGTAAATTCATAAGTCGACACCATTGCTGGGTATTCTCTCCTTAAAGGGATAGTTCACCCAAAAATGATAATTCTGTCAGTATTTACTCGCCCTCATGTTGTTCGAGACCTGTAAGACTTTCGTTCATCTTCGGAACACGAATTATGATATTTTTGATTAAATCTGAGAGCTGTCTCACTCCTTCATAGGCTTCTATGCAATTGAAACTTGCCGGCCCAGAAAGTTAGTAAAGACAATGTTTAAAACTTCAGAGGCTCAACCTTACGTTTGTCAAGCGACAATAATACTTTTGTGTGCAAAACCCCCCAAAAACAATGACTTTATTCAACTCTTCATTTTCTTCTGTGTGGGCCTCGAGTGAGTTCACGTAGTGTAACAGCAGCGCTTCTGTCAGGGTTTCCGTTGTCCGGTAATTACCGGACATTGGCCGGTAAAAAAATTAAATGTCCGACAAAATTAAATCTCTCCGGTCAAATTGTCCGATTAAAATTGCCTAATAATCCTGTCCCCCTAACACAATCTGAATTTGAGAATAAGCCTAAAACAGATAAAGCAAAAATACACCGATCTTTTGCTATGTTATAAAGGAATAGGCTCTATTGTTTGAAAGTTATGAAACAACATTGCATGCTGCATTTCAAATAAAGCGCACGCCTAAAATGGCTGCAATATAGACCTAAACAACGAACGATTGAGTGAGACGTTTCAAATACGGACAGGCCCAGGCAGACTAGCTTTAAAAGCTTTTTTCAGAGGCCAGACGATAGTGAATCAGGAATTTTATTTTGTGATTTCACCGGAATTAATAGAGTCTCCACAACGGCGATAGATTGAAACGTGTGTCCTAGTGAAGATGGCGCAACTCGCGCAGCGCGTCGTCCATGCAACTGATAGCAGCGGACACGAGCACTCAGCTTGATTTCAAAAACAAAAGATTTTAGCGCTAGATCTCTTATTTAATAACAGGCTAAAATAATGATCTGCTAGTTAACTGGAGATGTTTTATTTATATGTATTAGGTAAATCCGTGCCTCAATGTTTCATAAAGTGAATGTGTGTGAAACCACAGTAAAAAACAATTGGCGTTGATTGACGCCAATCGGACGTTCATGGTTTTTTTTCCGTCTATTTGAAAGTTAAGCTAATAATAACATGTTGCATTCTATACGGCCTGATTATGTCATTTTTTAAGTTACATAGACTGCCTCCAGTTTTCCTCAACTTGACTAATTAAGATGCGATATATTTGACCGGCATATCATCAAAATGTCCGTAAAACGAAACCTCTGCCGGTCACTCTGACCGGCACCATTTTTTTCTAGCGGAAACTCTGTTCTGTGTCGTACGTCAACTCCCATTTCTCCCAACTCTGCTTCTTCGCCTCGTTGTAGGTACGGCACGCTTTAACGCGCTTTTCCACTGCATGGCAAGGTACGGCTCGGCTCGGTACGGCTCACTTGTGGCGCTTTTCCACTGCATGGCACGGTACGGCTCGGCTCGGTACGGCTCACTTGTGGCGCTTTTCCACTGCATGGTACGGTATGGCTTGCTTCGGCGCTTTTCCACTGCATGGCACGGTACGGCTCGGCTCGGTACGGCTCACTTGTGGCCCTTTTGCACTGCATGGTACGGTACGGCTCGGCTCGGTACGGCTCACTTGTGGCGCTTTTCCACTGCATGGTACGGTACGGTTAGCTTCGGCTCACTTTAAATGGTACCACCTCTGTTGAGGTTCCAAGCGTACCGTACCGATACTAAAATGTGACGTGGAAGCACTGTAGATCACTGACTGGTCAGACAGACAGAATCGTCACTACCAGCGTCATTGTATTTGCGAGACATCAAACCCGCTAGATTTAAATAGCCAGTAACGGCCACCGCTGTAGCACCTGTTTTAAAACTACTTGCTTGACTTACTTGAAGGAAAAAAACTTCCAAAAAAGAAATGGCTGAATCATGGTCAGTGGACGAGAAGCGCAGACGGTCCTCTTGTTGGTTGACGAGGAACGGATAAACTATAACGAGCAGTCATAATCCCACCCACTTTGAAGCGGTACTAACTGCAGTGGAAAAGCAACCGAGCTAAAGCAAACTGAGTCGTACCACGCAGTGGAAAAGCGAAGCGAGCCCAACCGTGCCGAGCCGAACCGTACTGAGCCGTACCGAGCCGTACCATGCAGTGGAAAAGCGCCAATATATACATTTAAAGATGTTTACTTCAAAGTAAAAAACGAAGTAAAATATCATTCACTGACTACCTGGTGACTCGATGAGGTACGAGTAAATGTCCGGGTAAGACAATTCTGGCCACTGGGTGGGGTTGTTACACCAATTTGACGCTGGGAGAATAAATAAGGGACATGTTTTTAAATTGACCAAATTAAGTTTGTGGATGTATCTTTCACGCTCTATGGCAGGCAGGGTGGACATATAATTACTGTAGATATTTAATCTAAGTGATTTCTGAAGTTATACACCTCTGCCGGCTGTGTACGGTAGACTTGTAGTCAAGACCTAAACCGAGACCAAGACACTACCAAGACCAGAAGGTATCGAGACCAAGTCAAGACAAGACCAAGACAGACCAAGTCGAGACCGGAGTATCCGCCACGGATTGAAGCGCGCGTCCGAGTGAAGACTGTGCGGTGTGCGCGAGCCACACGAGAAAACACCGTATCCGTGCCACTGATCGCAGCGGCAACGAGCACTTTGATCACTTGATTTAAAACACACATATCATGTACAGGTTTTGATGCATTAATATTTAGTAAAACACATATCAGTGACATGATGGGTTTTAACTTCATTCAGGAGATTTTGGGTAACTGCACAACTGACAGATGACCTTGAGCGCACCGTTTACATTGGTTGCATTTGAAGGGCGTGAAATAATAATACTGTTGCATTATCGAACGTTGTGTCGTCGTGGATATTGTAGTATTGTATTGCTAAATCCCCCGACCACTATGTCGGTCTGAGACAGCGAGACCTAGACAAGACCGAGAGGTCCGAGGACAAGACCAAGACCAAAGACCGTCAAGGCCGTGACAAGACCGAGACCACGTAAAAGTGACCAAGACCGGTCTCGAGACATACATCACTAGTGTACGGACGTTGTTTTGTGCCGCTATTTTGTATTGAAGTCTATGGGAAGTCTGGTTTGTTTTCCCCTAAAAAGGGGCAGTTACGAAATTGACAGTTAAGTTCCCGGATGTGCCGGTAGTCCGTTGATGAGATAAATCAGATAGAGATAGGCGGTAGGGATATTAACGATTAATCGACGATCGATTAATTGTTGATAACACATTTAATCGATAAAACGTATCGATCTTCGATTAAGCGGGTTCATGCGCGTGCGTGCTGCTCAACCGCGAAACATGTAAGCGAGCGCGCCGGAGTTATGTTTGGGACTATTTTACACCTTCATCATGAATAAGTTTGCGTGTGCATTCGCAGCCTTTTGTTTTGTGCAAATGTAAGTTGTAATAGTTTATTTTGTGTGCACCTATCTATATCTGATTTATCTCATATTGGATGCATTTGGTTAAGAATTGACACAGCGTGATCTTAAAGGCTGATTTATACTTCTGCGTCGGACCTACGCCGGTGACTCAACGCTATAGACTACGCGTTGGTTTTCATTTATACTTCTGCCTCGTTGTCCGCGTTTACGCGCAATTACACATGCAGAGGGAGCGTGTGAAACCCGAGGGAGGGGTTCTAGCAGACCAATCACAGCGCTTGCGTCCGCGTAGAATTGACGCATTGTTACATTTTTGGAGAGGTGCACGTCAGGGTACGCCGTAGGGTACGCGCGCTACACACAGCCTAATATGCCTTGTGTATACTCGACGCGTCCGCACGAGCGCGAGTCTCCGCTGACCTCTCCAAACGGACGAGGCGTTTATACTTGACGCGCTCGCCGTTGTGCTATTCTGTGAAACGACAGGGGGCGACTCCGAGTAATTATCCTCTAAACCACCAGGAATCAGCAGTGAAGAAGTAGTTTGCCGTGTATTAGTAGTTTATTAATTGCTAATTCATAAAAGAGTAAATGCAGTAGGTTTATTGTAGCCTACTTTCACTGGATGTAAACTAGTTAAAGCCCATGGTGCAGGTTTCTTTTCTGGCAGTTTTCTAGTTGGTAATAAACATTTAAACAGTTATCCATTGTATTTGATGTTGTAGGGGATTACAAAAAAGAAATATAATACGGAAAAGTAGGTGATATGTTAGCATTTAGCAATAGCCTAGCGAGGATTCTAATTTCTCCCACAATGCACTGCATGACGTCACATGAGGTACTCGCTGTTGGACAACAACAGACGAAAATCCGCGATCAGTAGCTAACGTTAGCTAGTGAGAGTCAGATATATAAGTAAATATAGATAGATAGATAGATATCATAAGCATAACATAGATAGATAGTGAGAGATAGCATTACAGCTTAGAGATAGAGAAGAGTAAGTTAGATAAGTAGACAAAAATGGTTTATTACTGTGTTTGTGGCGGATGCAAAAACTTTAGCAAAACTGGACATAGGGTCCATTGTTTCCCCAAGGACAAAGGGATCTTCCGAAGCTGGGTGCAATTTGTCAAGATTAGGCGATCAGATTTTTCAGCTAAATTAGCTCTGTCACCGCCTACTCGAGAATATGCAGCGCGCATTTCAAAGAGGAGGATTACCACTCAGGGGATGCCAAGATTGTCTCACTTAGGTTAAAGAGTGAGAGGATGGCTAAGTTACTTCCTACCGCCGTGCCTTCTGTGAATGCAAACCTCTCTGCTTGCCCTGTCCCGAGGTCGAGAGACACCGTCTGCCGCAAGCGAGATATTGCCACGGTAAGTTACATATGCTAACGTTAATGTTTACAAGCTGCGTGTTAGCTAGCTCTGTGTGTATTTTGTATAAGTTAGCTACCGTGTTCCCTTTGACACAGCCTCCACTACAAGCACGATCACTCTGACATTAGAAGAGCATTTTTCGTGATTCAAAATTGCCCTGAAGTAAATGTCCATATCGTCATGAAAGCTTCATGGCTGGTGTTTGGATCAGTGGTGATGATCATCAAGCGGCTTTCGCAATCGTGTGTTTGCGTTTTGTGTTAGACTGCTGCGGTTCTCTTTCACATTTGAGCGTGACCGTGTCTTCAGGGCTGTAGTGGAGGCTAAACGCAGTTTACCCACCGCTGAAATTATGTCAGAAACAGTTTATCCACTTCTCACTTCAAAGTTTAGCTACCTCTCAGTAAATTCACTACCTCATAGAGTTTATGTAACTTTACCACATGTATTACCACCACCAGTATTGGTGTAAACATTTAATAGTAGCATTCAAATCATCACATATGTTCTGAATTTCTTTTATGTATTTTTTTTAAACATTTAGTAGTGCATATCAGGGTCCACTGTACTGTAATCTCCCTGGCAATCTCGTGACATTCTGTTTATGTTTGCTATAATTAATATGCAGGACAATTTCATGTGTTTCCATTAGTGGCAATGATCTTTATACAGTATTATTATTATTATGTCTGCAGGTTATGCAACATCATTAATGAAGGCCCTTCGGGAAAGCTACACTAATTCACCTGCAGCTCTTCGAGAGGTTAGCGCCAGTTTGTCCTAATGCACCCGCCCCATCGCCCAATCCTTCAAACAGGTCCCTGAGGAGGCCGTCAGCCTCTTCCTAGCCCGGCAGTCACGCTACAAGAACCTAATTTCACATTATTTTCTTTCCACAGACAAGTCCAATGATTTAGTTGTATTTATTTATTTTAGTTGTTAGTTATCTTCTTTCCTTCTGTCCCTGTCATCTCATTGATTGGTGGTTTCCTGCATTCTGCATGTTTTGTTTTTTTTCTTTGTGTGCTGTTGCTTTGGTTTTACTTTGCACAAAATCATTACTTTTTTTCTTAGGCTATTGATTCCCGTGATCTTGCTTATAAATTCCGATTCAGCCATTATTCGTGATCACGCAAAGAGGTCTGGAGAGGCGGTCCGTTCAGAATTACAACCAACATAAAATGTAAGTGTGCATGTACAAATTTGCAGTAATGTTCGGTAAATATAAACTTTATTAACATAAAATGAAACCGGAGAGATAGTTAATGAGTGAATTAACTATGTTCCTAAACATGATCCATAACTGTTAACGGGATTCATTTCAGTATGGCTAATGTACCCCTTCATCCTACCCTAATCATAGACTAAACCATATCAGAAAACACACACAAATACATATATACGATGTACAGTACACATGTATATTTGAATCACACATAACTAACCTTAACCCATACACATAATAAATTAATTGTGTGTGTGTGTGTGTGTATATATATATATATATATATATATATATATATATATATATATACACACACACACACACAATTCATTTATTTAAATGGGTTAGGGTTATGTGTGTATATATGCATAGGCCTACATACATGCATGCATATATATATATATATATATATATATATATATATATATATATATATATATATACAATAAATATATACTTCAGGTTACCATAAGTTAGCTAACTTTAATGTAGAGTTGGTCATGTAAGCTATAGCTAGCTGCAATTAACCCATTATCTTCCAATAAGCATTAACTAAAACTGGCCACATAAAATATACTGACTAGATTCACGGTCGGCTAATGTGTGTAAAAGTAAAAAAATACAGTAATTTCATTAATTTACCAGCGAGCGTACTTCGAAAGCACTGAAAATGAATGGGGTTCAGTGCTGGAACTATTGGCTGCTCCTCGACACACGTTACTTCCTCATTCCAGAGTTCCTATGGCGGGCTATGGGAGTGTCGTAACTCTCTCTCTATGGCTCTGGACCACACTATTCCAGGCGAAAGAAACAATTTGCAAACGTTTCAGGTCTGGCCCTTCAGCAGTGGGCTTTTTTATATAGATTTGTTTACTTGCAACCTGTGTCTTTGTTCAGTAATCTTTGTCCTTGTTCAGTAAATGTTTAGTAACCATTACAAGCAATGCCAATAAACAGTTTTTTTCTTATAAAAATTCATGTGTTCTGTGTACTTTATAACATTTTGAGGGCAATTGGGCGATCACGACAGAATAAGCAATTATTATTTTTATTCATTTTCATCCAAACGAGGCGATTGAAAGCCCTGATAGGTCTGGTCACAACTTTGGATTTGTTGTCTGATGGTGGAACCCACACGAGAGGCTTCTTATACTCCTGCCTAAACTCCATAAGCCCAGCGTATAGCCTGCCTGCACGCAGTGTACCAGAATTGCCTAGGGATAAGTAGGAAAGATTCTTAAGTTTTAAACTCTGTAAGTAGGTTGGAAACGTCTCTGATGCATGTTTATTGTGTATGCAACACATCTCCTGTCACCTATAGCTGTTGTTCAAAGGACTTAGTGTAAAAAGATTGGTAAAGTAAACATAAACCATGAACATACTCGTGCGTGCTGGCTTGAAGGGGACCATGATCCTGCATGAAGTGTGAGTATGCTATGTGTAGCACAAACGGATTCAGGCATTATGCCTCATATCCAGGATGCTAAAGTAGCCTGTGCCTCCTCTGTATGGATAGAAAATGGTTATATTACAAGACACAAATCCAGATAGGCTTCTCAGAGCCTGTTTTATTACAGGTTTGAATGAATGAATTGTCTCTTCTGTATTAGAAAAATAAATATATAATTATTAAAGGTTTGAATGAATGAAATAATGTGACCTCATGTGACGTCATCGCCGAGTCTTGTAAAAAAAATAACCGTTACTAACCCAAAAACTACAAAAACTGGACTTTAACACCATTTGGGAAACATTTCGAACTTTATAAACATATCTTAACTGCTTTATGTACCCATTAATCGACAGTGATGCTTAACCTGCACCATGGGCTTTAAACAACTGAAGCCTTATTGGAGAGTGTTTAAACCTTAATTTCATCAGCAGGGCTTACTTCTGCTATTGTAGGCTTATTTTGTAAATGTCACCAATTACTTTACACAAGTGCAAACTATAGGTGCTTAATGCAAATATGTGCCTGTTCACAAAATGAGATTTTATGGTCGCCCATCAATGCAAATGTCTCTGTGTATAGAAGGATCATAAACATGCTGGTACATATCGTACCAGTTCGGCCAGATTCGGCTCGAAGTCGTTCATCTTCGGATGCGGCGCCGCGCGCGATGTTATAAAAAGTGCCGTGCACACCGCCAGGCGAAATGGGGTCTTGCGCACCCAACGCGCACGACCGCCCTCACCCCAATGACGTCATTTTTGCCGCGCGCACCTTCGCGCTCTTGCGGACGCGTCGAGTATACACAAGCTACGGCGTGAGTTCGACGCAGAAGTATAAATTGGGCTTTAGCGCGCAGCTCAAACGGCAGTGCACGACTAATAATGACTATTGGGACTGTCATATTTACATAACATTATAAAGAGAACAATATTGTAATAAAACATAGTTAATTATTTGGGTTTAGTTGCCGTGTCGAGATGTTCCAGGAAGAGCGCGTCCACAACATGAGTCATTCTGAATGGCAAGTAACTTAGTTCAAGTTCACTTGTGCATTCACGTCATTTTGTGCAGATATAATTTGTAATATGTTTATTTTGTAAATAATCTGAGTTAAATAATGCATACACAAAATAAACTATTACAACTTACATTTGCACATGCACACGCAAACTTATAGTCACGATAAAGGTGTAAAATAGTCCCAAACATAACTGCGGCGCGCTCGCTTGCATGTTTCACGGTTGAGCAGCACGCACGCGCATGAACCCGCTTAATCGATGATCGATACGTTTTATTGATTAATTGTATTATTGACAATGAATCGACCGGCGATTAATCGTTAACATCCCTAAAAGCTACAAAAACGATTTTATCTTTGTATTTAGTTGTTTGATGAACATTATTGACAGACAGCAGCAGGTTTATTACTCTGCTGTCACTTTAAGAGCGAATGCACCGGATCTAATGATACGCATCCATTTTCTCTCTCAATAGAAAACGTTTAGCCATAAGCGGCTGTGTTTACGAGGATCACGCAGGGATTTTGATTGTATGTGTCCTTATACATAGTACAAATAGACACGAAAGAGCACAGGATTCAGTGTGCGAGTTTTGAATTGAGTTGTCTTTCACGTCTTCATCCACTAAAATGGTTTAAAATCACTTGAATGTTTAAACTGACCGGACCTAAAACATGTGTAAATGATAAACAGGTTAAACTTTGCAATTAATCCATACATATCAACTACAATCCCTTCACTTAACATCCAGTACAATGTGACTATCGTGGATACCACAAACGATATATCGTACAGCCCTAATAGAATGAGTTTAATTTAAAGGCTGAACTTCAGGATTTATCTGAGCAGGGAAATTGATTTCACAGAGCTCAGGTGGAGGAGGAGAAGCGTTCAGCTGGAAATCTGCTGCACTGAATACACTTCTGCCATGACCATGCAATAAACGCAGAGCCCTAAAACCCCTGGACTCTAGCAAACAACCGAAAATGACTTTATGTGCTCTGGAGTGAAGTTTGAGTTAACTTCATAATGCATACAACGCCATCAAAACTATTAAATTACAAGTATGGGAATTATGTAATGACCAAATGTAGTGAGAAACAAAGAAAAACTCTTACATTTGAGCTTACTTTAAAAAATATATATATTTACATGCCATGCATTTGGCAGAGGCTTTTATCCAAAGCGACTTACATTGCATTCAACGTATCGTATATATCAATTCATGAATTCCCTGGGAATCAAACCCATAACCTTGGCATTTTCTTGAGCGATACACTTTACTTTATTGACCGCCTTTTTAAATTAATTAGATTTGTGCATATATGGCTCGATTTATACTTGTCTACAACATGATGAATATCAAGCATTTAAGCGTTTAAGTATTCATATATATTTATATATATATAACAATTTTTTAGTTATTTTTTAGACAGTTTTCTTCATGAAAACAGAATGTTGTGAGAACATTCAGTGTTTGTTGAAGGAACATAAATTCTCAAACAGGTGCGATAATAATTGAAATGGTCAAATATTGGCCATAATTAATGGTCCTGGTTGATAGGCTATAGTATATTGTTTACTGAATATTAATATCAGACATAGATGATCTGTTTTGAGGAATGTTTGTTGCAATTTCAAATAATCTAATATGAATGCTTTCCTAATATTAAGGATGATGATGATGATGTTGCTGTAAAAGGTGACACATGTTAAAAGCAAATTGTAGCAAATAAATCAGAAATTCTGAGTTGAATCCCATTTATGGAGAATGAGAGAAAAAGTGAGCTGAAGCTA
Source organism: Meda fulgida (assembly GCA_030578275.1). Lineage (NCBI taxonomy): Eukaryota > Metazoa > Chordata > Actinopteri > Cypriniformes > Leuciscidae > Meda > Meda fulgida. The sequence continues at coordinate 32,637,017 of CM060629.1, read as the reverse complement.
TTTCTATTCCTTTCATTAAAACTCTCTCCGTTATCGTGAAAAATGAATCGATTGATGTAAATTATGCAGCTCATGGTTAATAATGTGCAAAAGTGAGAGTTAAACACGCATGAGATTTTAAAACGTGCCTGCTATGCATTTACGATCGCACAGCAATGCTTCATGCAGACACGCATGATGACGGCCTATATCTGTCATTCTGCCGCTGTTTACTCAGAACAACACGCAGATCAACATCTGTGTGTCCAGAGTCTGGACAGCATGTGCACAGAAGCACATCCACCGGTAATGAGCTGCATCACTCACACAAATGCTCATTCGGACACGCTGATGTATTGAAAGACCAGTTCCAGATCTCAATTCATTCATTATCATGTCTATCCCGAAAAGCAAATCTCAACACAGAGGTTATAAATCAACACAGCCGTCGTACTTCAGTAGTGACCAAATATATCATTATATCATTGCCCATCACATACCAACTTGAACTTTGCAACTTTGTGCCACAGAGTACCTCAAATAGTGTGCTATATTTTCTAAATGATCAAGACGACTTGAAAATTAGTGAACAAAATCCCTACTTTTGCAACATGCTTATGAGAAAATATAAGAATCTCTTTTCTCTTTAATGTTCAACCGTGGACATATCTGAAATGCATTTCATTTTACAAACATGAGATGGTAAAATGTATACTGTACCTTGAAGGCAATGTAAGTTATTTTGATAAAATCAATATTTGTGCATATGTAATGCATGAAGGATCAGCTGCTGCTTTTATCCACATTATTCCTGACGAGATTTACTGCGTTTTGAATTATGGGCGGCACTTCCGGTTTGGGGAACTTACGTTCAAAAAGACTGAAACGAATCATTTCAAATCATAAGGTTTCCCTACTAATAAAGCGGATCCGTCAGTGTGACTGGATGAGCTCTCAATTTATTAATGCTTTATTGTCAGACATCATGAGAATAACGTTATACTTGGTATTTTAACGTGACTTGTTATGACAAGAATAGGCCTCTTTTCAGTCGCTGTATCTTTTCCTCATGAGTATTTTCTTATTTCCCTTTGCAATCCGCTGTAAAAGAATGAAAAAGGACACATACTGCACATTTGTGGTCTGTTCTCCCGAATTTAATTTACGATATATTTCAGTAATGATTCACTTGAACGCACGAAGAATCTCGTTAATTCTCCTCAAATCCTCTCGTCTCTTTCCAGGTTTGTTTTCCCAGGTAAATGCAATTTATAATCTGTCAAAAGGACGGAAATCAGTTTGAAATAGTATCACGTAATGCTGAAGTTGTGAATATTTTTGATTAAGGCAACATGAGTTACATAATAGCCTACAGATATTGGCCTACAGTGGGGCTTTTGTGGTTATTTGGTCTGTTGAAAGTACCTTGTTGATGCTTTTACACTTTTAATAGTCCTTATAATGTTCGATGGTTGAAGGGTGAGTGGATTAATGTCCTCTCATTGTGACACTTTTTTAACGTATTGCGTTCATAGAGCGAGTCTTTCACTGATTGTTTACAGCTTAACGGAAGTTACACCCATAATTCGGGCAAAGCGTCATGGGGCGCAGGAATAAGGTGGATGTGACTTTGAAGTTTGATTCATCCTAAAACCAAGAGTCCCATTTTTTAAAAAAGCACATAGAGGAAGCCATGCATGACCTGAAGCTGTCAATCAAGATCTCACTGGATAAACACATAGGCTTACATGTAAATGCAAACATGCGTGACGTTTAATAGAATTGTCTGGTGGTGGAAATGAGATTTAAACATTATTGGGGTAAAATGGCTTCTTTGTCTTTCTAAGGCTAACTGTATGTATTACATTTTCTAACCCTTTTTGCATAATTAGAAAAAATTGTTCAAGAGAATATTCAGCTGGATTTTTCTTAATTTTCCCCTCACACATCATCACCCTTTTGATTAACTTTTGAAAAAACTTTATTTAAGCTTAAATTTTTAATTGTGCTGGAAATTATATAGGCTAGTTTTTAAGAAGCTGCAATAAATAATTTTGTGGCTACACAATTCTGAAATGTTCGATGTTTATTTCACTTTTTGTTTACATTCTGATAGGCTATAAAATAACATTTTATGATGGACTTTCGTATTTTAACGATTGAGAGATTTTGAAAGACTCTATTAATAAATAGCTTTTCGTATAATGACGTCATCGACACGGAAGATTTGGTCAGATTTAGCTTGATTTAGTAAATCCACACAAGTTCATTAATCTTGAGTGGGCAAATCACCATCCGCTAGGTGGCTCTTCAAGGTTTTTGTCACAGCTTAAATTAGAAAATAAAAATAAAATATATTTGCGACTTAGTTTAAACTTTTAACGTCATTTCTACATTTGATAATGCATCATGTTATTAATGAAAAAACTGCGTACAGAGGAAAATAAACAACATGAAATGTATTTAAATTAAAAATCACTTCAGATTATAATTTAATAAAACGTGATATATACTTTAATATTTTACTCAAACAAATACAGCCTATTTAATTTGACTTTTCATATTATTAAAGTGACTTATTCTGTCTTTTTCGCGCGTTATGCGTCATTTCAGTCAGCTCAGAGAGCTTCGCGTGAGTTTGTGGAGTTGTGTGAACACACTCACACGTTGTGTCGGTAGTATCCCGATGAGGAGTCTCTGGATGTCAGGTGATGTGCGTCCACTCCGCCGTTCTCCTCTTTCCAGCACTGCTCATCTTCATCCTCAGAAAACGACACTCTTTTTTGGTATTCGGATTCTCTGGCTTTCATGGACATGCAGACAGTGACAAGAGCTCCGGGACTCCAGTGTTAAACACTGACTGCAGGAGATGCTCTTTCTCTGAGTGAGAGACTCCAGCATCAGCAGCGAGCGTGCGCGCGAGTGAGTGAGTGCGTGCGCGTGTGCGTGAGACGAGAACAGCATCAGCCCCGCCCACATCATTCAGTCAATGAGACACGAAGAGATTACTAGGACATCTTGATCAGTGGCAGCGCGGACACACAGCAGCCGTGACGTGTTTGCTCGGCTGTATCTGACACACCTCTTCACGTGCATTTGATCAACAGAAGAAAAAGGTCAATCTAATGATCACTGTTGCAGTGAAGCTGCAGTGGAAGCATTTGCTCTCCGTCTTTGAAAAGAATACGAGAAAACCATTTGAGATTTCTCTCTCAGTGTGTGCATCTAACCGAAGTAAATTAGGTTTGGGAATCATATAATCATAATTATGGTGAACAGTTGTTGAAATTTGGATAAAGCTTATATCAATAGTTTAAACTCAGCATCTGTCATGTGAAATCCTTTGGGAACAGATCGACCTTATTTAGTCACAATACAATATTATACTCAAAATAAAACGAGAGAGAGACAGTGTGTGCATGTGAGTGTGTGTGTCTGTCTATGCGCGCGGGTGTGTGTGTGTGTGTGTGAGAGAGAGTGTGTGCATGTGAGTGTGTGTGTGAGAGAGAGTGTGTGTGTGTGAGAGAGAGTGTGTGCATGTGTGTGTGTGTGAGAGAAAGTGTGTGTGTGTGTGAGAGAGAGAGGGAGAGAGTGTGTGTGTGTGTGAGAGAGAAAGTGTGCATGTTAGAGTCTGTATGTGTGAGTGAATGTGTGTGTAAGTGAGTGTGTCTGTGTGTGTGTGTGAGTGTGGGTGAATGTGTAAGTGAATGTGTCTGTGTGTGTGTGCGCGCGCACGCACGTTTGTTTGTGTGTGTGTGTGTGTGTGTTTGTATGTCTGTGAGTGTGTTTTATACTTAAAGTTATACTCAAAATAAAACTGTCAAGACTTTAGAGCATGAACATTGAACTAGTCATCATCTCTGCACACTCACTCGAGTAAAATGTTTTTCACAAGAACCTTTTCACATTTATCTCAGTGAAATCAGAGCAGAAGCTATAAGGTCCGTGGGAAACGTCTTTTGTTGCATACACAGAAACGAAGAGCTCTTGGTTCTCTAAAGCTTCTCTCCATCATGATCTCATGATCAAAGTATCCTCATATGTTTCCCTCTGAGAGCAGAAGAGCATTTAATGTCCCGCTGTATTATCGGCCTCTTGTATCGAGCAGAAGACACAGAAGCCAGATGCACTTAAGCACGGCTGAATAGACTGTCAGTCAATATGAAGCGTGTGTGTGTGTGTGTGTGTGTGTGTGTCCGTGTCGAGTCTCAATGTCCAGTGGAAAACAAAAGACACACAGACCTCCAGCAAGACCAGAACAGCATGCTATTGCGAGAGATAAACCTTTTCATGTTTAAAAGACTCAAGTGTGAGCCGAGGAGAAGAGAGAAACCAGTCATACTGCTCTTTTGTGTGTGTGTGTGTGTCATATGAAATTTCTCAAACCCAAAATTCACATAATTTTGCTTAGAGATCAAATGGCAGCTTTAAAGTTGGGATGAAACGAACGTTGCAATAGTCTTCTCTCTCCTGTTGTGTCGTAGCCTATATCAGTGAAATCCAGAACAAGAACAAAAGTGGGCGGGGCTTGATTTTGTTAGTGGGGACTTGATTGGATGGTTGGATGGGTGTGGTTTGCTATTGGTGGATCACATGTGAGTGAGATTTCCAAAAACAAAACAAATAAATAATGATGTGCAAGGATAAATCATTTATAATAAATACTGCAATATTCCATTAAAAAAAAAAAAACAATTGTCCATTTTAAATTTGTGGTGGCTTTAATCAATTGAATCAATTATTTCATAAAATTATTCACTTCATAAAATTGAAACATCACAGTAAATGCAACAGAAACTGCCCAAACATGTATAATGATAAACCAAATGCAAATTTCTATTAAATGTAATCTACAAAAACATTAAATATGAAGGTTCTGTGTAGTTTAAAAACTAACTTTACTTACATTACAAACTGACTTGAGATCAATTAAAACAATCATTAGACAATGGTTCATGGGTTCACTAAATCAACATAATCCAGCAGCGAAACCTCAGATTTAACACAGTATATGACGTCACCGCAGTTGGGAGTTATAAATTACGCGAGTTATGTAATCAGATTATCAGAAATCCACTTATCAGAAATGCATTACTTTTAAATTAAAGAGTTACTTTTTTCAATACGTTTATATGACCATGATGTACTAAAAACAGAAAAGTTTTTCCTTTGCAGTTTGCTTGTACAGAAGACGATCCTCGTTCACATGGATCCATGAAAACGATTAAAAACGCTGTATTATTAAAAACGCTGTATTATTAAAAACGCTGTATTATTGATGCCAGGCCAGTAGATGGCGATGTCACTCTGTAAAGAAACACCAGGCACCTACAGATTAAATATGTAATACGCATGTGCATGATGACACTGTTTTCACAAATGTGCGGTTTTATAGTAAACTATAACAGTATCGTTTTCAAAAAAATTGCACTTTGAAACCCATTTTCCCAAGAAACCCAAGTTCATGTTTTCAGGCCTTTAAACCGCCGTTGTCATGCAATTGCACAATGAACGTTTTTACGTTTTTAGCTGAAAACAATATTGTGTAAACGGCCCCTAAATAAGAGCATATATTTATTCCCCTCACTTGCACAAAAACAGATTCAGTATTCCACCAAATAAATAATAATATGCAAACCTGCAATTACTTTAAATAATACAAAAATACACTTTAAAAAATGCAGGGTTGTTTTAACCCAAATTTGGGTCAAATATGGACAAAACCAGCCGTAGGTTTAATTTTTTTTAATTAAAAATGTTAACTCAACGGTTGGCTTCGTCCATATTTGACCCAAATTTGGGTTAAAACAACCCAGCATTTTTAAGAGTGTACTTTATTAACTAATTTCTTTGCTGATCCAATTCAACCATACGTTTACGCCAAAATGACTTTAGATAAACATCATATTTGTGTTTCATGCAATTTTTATTGCTGAAGTAAGAGTGTTGAACTTTCTTCCCAGTGCTATTCTTCTAATCCAGAAAGGATGAATTTGCATTTCTTTCAGCCTGAGGCTTATTCATTTCACTTATGGAGTGAAAGGACCTTTACATATGCCAAAAATATATATTTATTAATATTTATATATATATATATATATATAATAACTTTTTGTTATAAAAAACAACAAAAACAAGCAAGCCCAAGTGAGAAAAAGCAACGCAAAAGTACCGTAACATCACTTTCCATTAAAAGTAACTAAGTAATGCATTTAGTTATAGGCTATACTTTTTAGGGAGGAATTCAATAGTGTAACTTTCAACACTGGACGACACAGAGTCTGGTTTGCTGCAATCACGTGACGACGAGTTTAAGACAAGCTTCAAAACACTGATTCGAAGTGAAAGATTCATAAGTGTTTCTTTCAAAAGTGTCCATTACTTTCAAGTAAAGTCGAACCATTCGAGCTCCTGGCGGACAGAACGGGGGAGTGAGAGGAAAAGGAGAAAGAAAGATGGACTAACCTGTCACTTGTTATGTGATGTGTGGTTATGTGATGTGCTGTTGTGTGTAATGTGGTCACGATTCTGTGAAATGTTGTATATAATGTATACTTAATGAATGTAATACTGGGTGCCTTGTGGGTGAGGTCTTGTGTAACCCCTTGATGAGGAGCCCTTATAGTGCAGGCCTGCAGACGCTTCTGAATATCTGCTATGCATTTGATATTAAGTATAATACCCTAAAAAGTCACATATTGATTGTTAAAACAAAAGAGGATCAGAAGCTGAGGTTCCCAGACTTTTAGCTTTGTGGAAATGTGCTACAGGACACAGATGAGGTTAAATATCTTGGACACTACATTACAGATGACCTTTCGGACGATAGAGACTGAGGTGTAAAGTGAACTATATGGGCAGGCTAATGTATTGGCTTGTACGTTTCACATGTGTTCAACCAATGTCAAAATTGAACTGTTTAAAAGTTTCTGCTCGCCTTTATATGCTATGTATATGCTATATAATGATATTGAAAGTACATCGGCGCAGTAGTGCGAGTGAGATGTTTATTAACAGTGGAATAAGAACTTGTGCAGCTGGCATTAGCCACTATATCTATACATTTATGAGTCCTGAATCATTCAAACTGTATTGTACAAGCTTTGGTCTGTCCGAGGAAAAGCTTGGTCAGGTTTACTTCAAGAATTTGGAAGCACTGGCGCTCTTGCTTATATGGATAAATCATGTAATGATTATTATTTTTTTAATACTATGGACCGGGATTCTGTGTCCTTAATAAAGCTTGAATATACACTACCGTTCAAAAGTTTGGGGTCGGTAAGATTTTTAAAAGAAGTCTCTTCTGCTCACCAAGGCTGCATTTATTTGATTAAAAATACAAAACAAACCCAGTAATATTGTTAAATATTTTTTCAATGTAAAACAGCTGTTTTCTATGCGAATATATTTTAAAATGTAATTTATTCCTGTGATCAAAGCTGTATTTCAGCATCATTACTCCAGTCTTCAGTGTCACATGATCCTTCAGAAATCAGGATAATATGATTATTTGATGCTCAAGAAACATTTATGATTATTATCACAGTTGACAACAGTTGTGCTGCTTCATATTTTTGTGCAAACAGTGATTCATTTTTTTCAGGATTCTTTGAAAGTTCAAGAGAAAAGCATTTCATTAAAAAATAAATATTTTGCATTATTATAAATGTCTTTACTGTGACTTTATATCAATTTCATGCGTCCTATCTGAAGAAAAGTATTAATTTCTTTAAAAAAAAACAAAAAGAAAATTGACCCCAAACTTTTGAACGGTAGTGTATGTCTCATGAAACTGCGTATCTAAACCACAAATTTAATTTCTCGTACCATTTACACACTAAAAATAGTTTTTGCGTGTATATGATACGCACTTTATGGCGCGTAATACACACGCACTCCACACCCTAATCCTACTCAAGGGGTTTACAGTGCGTAAAATATGCGCGCAAAAAACATTTTTGGCATATAAATGGCACGAGAAATGTAATTCGTGGTATAGATACGCACTTTTCTGAGATCGTGTTGGTATGACTAACACTATAGTATATATGAAGAGTTCAGATGCAAAAGCCTCTAAGTGCCATATATTTAGAAGCTCGTATATTTAAGTTCAGTAATTTTACTTAAATAACAATTAATAGGTAATTTTCATTGCCATTTAAGTGCAATTATTGAACTTAAATATACGAGCTTGATAAAAATGATCATTCTAGAAGAACATTTCAGATGGCACTTGGAGGCTTTTGCATCTGAACTCTTCATATATAACACTATAAATATATTTGGATTATCTTTTTAATAAGGCCTGACCAGGGTTGCAAATTAGCCTATTGGCTAGAAACCTTTTATGCAACACATCTAGGCTACACATATTGTCATGGCTTTGACTGTGATAATTATGTATGTAATAATGTGCGCTGCATTGTCCCTGACAAATAAAGGAATAAAACATTTTTTTTTTTAAATTGATATGCCAAATTCATGTGTGAATTGAGATCTCAGCTTCTCTGGAAGTGACTGTCTCGTGTAATCCTGAATGTTGTGTGAACAATTAATGACAGTTTCTCATCAATATTTCATGCTGTCACCCAGATGTCCTTTATAGATCACGTTTGGTGGTACAGAAGAGCATACCGTGTCTCTTCAAACATTTGCTAATCAGGTTTATCATATGTGGTAACTTTTTTTTATTATCACGGAGTACATATCCATTTCTGCCACCAACATGACATGGAGCACTCGCATCTCAAGGAAATACAATTGTCCAATTTGGAAGTCAGACTTTATTATGAATACACTACACTTACAAAGATTGTGTAAGAGTCATATATGCACATATATAGACCATCGTTCAAAAGTTTGGGATCAGTATGTTTTTTTTTTCCAAAGAAATTGATACTTTTATTCATCAAGGATGCATTAAATTGATCAAAATTGACAGTATGGTTTATAATGCTGTTATAACATAAAGACGCTGAAAATTCAGCTTTGATCGCATGAATAAATTACATTTTATTATATATTCACATAGAAAATTACTATTTTAAATTGTAATTTCACAATTTTTACTGTATTTTTGATCAAATTAATAATGAACAGAATTAATTTTTTTCACTGACCCCAAATTTGTGTCATTTAATTTAACTGCCCATAGTAAAGGACACTTGGACAATATCTTGGAAGAACGCTTGTTCGATCCCGCAATATGAATCTTACTCCACAAATATGGTTTTATGTATCACAGCATCTCACTTCAATCTAACATTTGTATTGAACTTTCCAATAGTGACCCATTACCAATCAGGAACGAACTGTGATAATAATTAATCTCTCTTTCTCATGCCATTTAATTCACGTCTAATTATTGTTCGGTTCCTCTTAAAGACCTTGTAGTCTGCAATCACTAACTCGGCTTATCATTTGATATCTAACAAACATGGATTGCTTCATACTAATTTTGATGCTCATATTCCCTCATTTACACTTTTGCTGTTCCAAATCTGGAGAATCTATGAATATCACGGCCACTTTTTCCTATATAATGAATGTGACTGGCTCTGAAATGACCAAATAAACACCAAAGTGCCACATGACATTTATTAAGTCTTCTAAAACTATAACTTTAAATAACGACCATCGATTAATTCCGGACACACTGAAAATCCTCACTGGCAAAACAATAAAAGCAGATCTAATCTTCAGCAAGACCAGTGCAAGACTAATGGTATAATATCCAGCAGGACTTAGTGTTCATAAGTCTTACACTGGCCTTGCAGTGTAAGGAAGATTTTCAGTGTGAGGAAGGAATCAATAGTTGTTATTCAGTGAACTTATGATGCTTTCAATCGCATATAGTGTTCCTGCAGTTCCAGGGTCAGATGTGTGGGAATTTTGCCCTGTGGCATCAGTCCAGCAAATAGCCTTGTGTAAACTAATGAAATGAGGAGCACACATGCATTTCAAAGATACAGGTGATCTATGAACTGAGATGTCACTGTCCAGGTGTTATCTGCTTCAGAGTTATAGATGTCGGTCGCTTTGGGGAATAAATGACCTAGTCTGGGAGAATGTCATTCTTAATCATTCTCTGCAAATGCATCTAACTAGTGCAACGTGCCCGTGCAAAATCAGTTTTGTGTGTGTTTTTAGTAATTGTTGGTTTGGTGTGTTTGAGTGCTCATTGTTACAGTTAAACAGCAAAAGTTCAGTGACATTTTTATTTGTGCATGATAGAAAGCAAATACTGATACTGACATAATGACATACAATAAATATGGAAAATTGAACTACACGATCGAGGGAACAGCTTCACAGTAAACTCAGAGAAAACGCTACGCTTGAGCAAACAGTTTGTGAATATGCTACTGCAAATGATGGCCGTGAATAAAATATAATATTCAGAAGTAAACAGTGTCTGACTTAATGTTCAGCTGACAGAGTGTTTATGTCAGAATGTTTCTTTTTAAACCACAACCTTCTAGAGCTCCTTTTACCGATATATTTAACAATATCTTTATTATTTCTAATCCAAACAACGTCAAACTTGGCACTGCACTTACTCGTGCCCGTAGCAAGACACCCGTCAAGCCAGAAATCCATCGGACTAACGGTTCGAGAGATATGCGAATAACAGACGCACGCACGCACGCACGCACGCACGCACGCACGCACGCACGCACGCACGCACGCACGCACGCACGCACGCACGCACGCACGCACGCACGCACGCACGCACGCACACACACACACACACACACACACACACACACACACACACACACACACACACACACACACACACACACACCAAACAATCTTTGTCATCGTTTTCATTCAGAATATGGAAACTTGTGGCTGGCTAAGGAAGGATAGAAAGGAGGAAACAAAAGACGTGCACATTAAACCTGACATATGAAATAAAATCAATTAAAAAAAAAAACAGTTTATTAAACCTTTAGACGAATATATATAAAAAAAGTCTGCATACGTATTTTTTGTTGAGTATCATGTTTGACACGTCAGGCTTTTATGGCTCGTGATATAGTGAAAATATGAAGCTCAAACTCTGGGATTTTATTCAGTGCGTCAAACTGAGCAAAAATATGCAAATTTTGATGCAGATGTTATTTATATGAACAAAATGTAAGATTAAATTCTGATGCTTATATAGTGTAAATCAATGAGATAGCAGATACTTACATAAACTGCATAAAAATATCAACATCTGCCAATAATATAGTAAGATGATGTAAATGTTTAGTTTTATGATCAAAGCTCTGTTGTAGTTTTAAAACATATAATGTAATACAATGATGACAGAGATGAGCAAATAAACCTTTTCAAAAGCCTGATGATCATATTTGAGACTCTAAAAAATGATGTCTGGATAAACAAGTAAAGATAAGTTGCTTCAGTCCAGTAAGTGTTCATCTTGAAATATTGCTAACAAAATAAAGTTATTCTTATGTTTGCTTCATAAAAATCAGTAATGTTTTCACAGAAAAAAAGACATGTACAGCACGAGCTGAAGGAGGACTTTGTACAATTATACTTAAAGACCTTTTTCTAGTTAAAACTAAAGTTAAAACTATTAATCAGAGATCAGCAGGACTGGAGGAGATCGTGAGCGACGGGTTTATGCAGATGTTGATCATAAAGAGGCCTTAGAAATGTGCATATCAAATATGATACAGGCTTTATAGGGTTAAATGAAAACAATCAAACTAATTGCGTTGTTCTTAAAAAAAAATCATATCAACATCGCAGTGTTTTCACTTCATCGCCCACCTACTCTGAAGGAGGCTGTTTGCAGTGTGACACTTGTTCTTGCACTCCTGTCAGTTCAAACAGCTTTTTCAGATGAAGGGTTTTAACATGGAGAGGAGAAATTACCTGCTATTACAGGAACACTCCACTTTTTTTTTATAAATAGGCTCATTTTCCAACTCCCCTAGAGTTAAACATTTGAGTTTTACCGTTTTCAAATCCATTCATCCGATCTCCGGGTCTGGCGGTGGCACTTTTAGCATAGCTTAGCATAGATCATTGAATCTGATTAGACCGTTAGCATCTCTCTCAAAAAAATGACCAAAGAGTTTCGATATTTTTCCTATTTAAATCTTGACTCTTTTGTAGTTACATCATGAACTAAGACCGACGGAAAATGAAAAGTTGCGATTTTCTAGGCCGATAAGATTATTACGCAGGAATGAAAGTGTAGTTCCTAGCCATTTGTCCTAGAAAATTTGTTTTAGCAATCTAGAAAATTAGCAACTTTTCATTTTCCGTCGGTCTTAGTTCATGATGTAACTACAGAAGAGTCAAGTTTTAAATAGGAAAAATATCGAAACTCTTTGGTCATTTTTTTGAGAGAGATGCTAACGGTCTAATCAGATTCAATGATCTATGCTAAGCTATGCTAAAAGTGCTACCGCCAGACCCGGAGATCGGCTGAATGGATTCGAAAACGGTAAAACACTGTTTAACTCTAGGGGACTTGGAAAATGAGCCTATTTCTAAAAAAAGGAGTGTTCCTTTAATACAACACTGCAAAGTTAGACAAAGCAAGTTTCAGAGACTCTAGCGAGCAGCAGAAACAGCCATTACTCTGTCTCTGCATCACTGTTACAGAAAACTACATCAAATAAATACGCCTTCATCATATAAAGTTGTAAAAGTAATCATATTCCTGACCTAGAATTGAGACACTCATTAAACAGTATTGAATAATGATTCTAACATTGATTTAGAGTTCATTATTGACATGCATCTGTTGTAAAGTTTATTGGCCTCGTTTTATATCTGTCATCTGCTATATCCAGGCCTGCAGTATGTACAGTAGTTATGCATTTAATGCATTTAGCGCCTCTACACAGTGTAGAACAACAGTAATGCAAGTGTGAATGTAATTTTAGTATTGCGGCAGTAACTCTGAGACGAGGAGAAAAGTGCGTCATCACTTTCTGCAGAGATGAATATTAGATCGTGTCTGCCTCAGGAAACACAGAATATGAATTACTTTCATTTTGCAAGTCACATTAAATTGGATGAAATGTAAAAATAAATAGGTAAACTGAAACACTTGTTTTTGCTGGTTGTCAGAAGGATATGTGTAGATATTAGGTCACAATGAAGCATTGGAACGAAAAAATTGTTGTCATATTCAATTGATTTATGAATTCAAAAGAACGTGTCTTTCGTGTTTCAGAATCAGGCTCATTTTCATCCGCATTTTTCCAAACACCACCTGAATAAAGGAAAACAAAAATAAATAAATAAATACAGCAACAATCTACGCTAGAAGTTTCAAATCACAAACCAATCCCTGCTAATTCACAAATCTCTGTGACTTCATACGACCTCGTGAGTCTTAATGAACGACTCTTTAAAGGGATAGTTCACCCAAAAATTAATTTACTCACTCTCATGTTGTTTCAAACCTGTATGTTTTTCTTCTGTTGAACACAAATAAAGATATTTAGTATGTTGGTAACCAGACAGTTGACGATAGCCATTAGCCGTATTTCCATTACCCTTCAAATTGCGCAAATTGAAATGGAATTGACATTGTCTATTTCGCAAAAACTCCCATATATCGCAAAAAAGTTTACGCTCGCATGAGGTGGTTTTTCAGGTAGTTCGAAAAATAAATATTTCACAAAACTGCAATGGAAACAGTTTTGCGCATTTACAGTCACCTGACTAACATAAAAGTCACATGATCATTCTTTAAAAAAGGCGTGGTATGTTTGGAGTTCTTTATTAAACTCATAAAAGACAAAAGAATTATGAAAATACTGGATTCTAAACCACAAAGAAATGCCATAATCAAGAGCTTGAAGCAGAAATGAGGAGAAACACCCAGAAACTCCTCATATGTGGCACTTGTAAGTATATGAAGCTTTTCTGGCCATTAATGCTTGGAAAACACACCTACGTCTCCTTCCATTTAAAAATAATGGCTAGTGCAGTGGCTGGGATATACATAAACCTAAACATCCATTCCCATTATGTTGGGAATGACTTAACGCGCGAGAGAAAAAAATTACGTTTCAGTCGCATAACATCGGCTAATGGAAACGCCGTAATTTTGCAATAGTTTTTCATTGACATTTAGAAAATATCGGGTGTTTTTGGGTGAACTGTCCCTTTAAGATCTGCGCCACATAAGAGTCTTTTATTTTATTTTATCAAATTAAACATTGTGCTGTATCTCACGGTTGCAGCACTTCACAGAATATTGTTCTGTAATATTTCTATTATATTATCTTATACATTTTAGACACTTAAAGTCCCCTTGTAGTCAATCATTTTATCCCTTAAAAATATGTGATCACCAAAATTATATATTTATATGTTTTTCTTTGGGAAAAAAATTCTTCATGCCTTAAAATATCTTGAATGTAACTCGACCCCCTTGCCTCATTTTAGACAGGTTCTATGAATATGCAAATGAGCCCCGCCTCCACTCACTCACTCACTCAGAGATCCACTCGTTGACGAATTTACACATGGTTTTCTTAAAGCATATTATAAACACCACATAGAGACAGATATAAACAACATTAAAAGCTGGATTTCACCACAGGGGGATTTTTAATTACTTTTTCAAAGGGGCAGCTTAATTGTAGTTGAATGGAAGTTAAATTCTGTGTATCTCGAAGCTTAGTAAGCTACATTTCAAAGTAGTTTCCCCAACATTAATTCACATTCAGCAGGATAAACCAATGTTTTGATCTGAAGAAACACTGATAACATAATTATCCACCTGACATTTACATTATAGCCTACTGTGTCTCTTTAATTGAACACTTGCCTCAGCAAATACTGAATGTGACATTTCATTTGATGGCAATTACACAATCTTGTATCCAGAATAGTTATCAGTCAGCTGTGCAGAACAGCTTTCAAACCTGACCGTGAGTAAAAGCCTCTGCTTTGTGAATCACTTATTTCAATATCAAGACAGAAACTTTTGTGAGATCTTATTGGATGCATTGATGTCTGTAAACAACGTTAAACCCTCAGGCCACAAATGCCAGTTTACAAAAGTTGTGAGTATGCATTGAACGCAGTATTTAGTAGGTCTAAATTTAAGATTTATGTAGCCTATTTGAATTGCATATTAAATTTCAATCAATTTGGATTTAAATAGATCACATAGTTTTAGCATATGCATAATGCACGTTTGACAGTCAAGTGAAACTTCTGCACTCAAAAATCATGGCATAATTAATAATTATTAATTATCTGCATTTATCTAAATAATCATATTTTCAAAGTGCCTTCATTAAAACGAATCAGCATAAATCTGTTAATTGTGTAAACAACTACATTTACTCAGTTAAAAAGTATGTGTAATCATGTCCACCGAAGGCAGTGAGTTTATTATATGCAGTTTATTCATGAAACAAACACAAAATAAACAAAAGACTTGGAACATCAACTAAACAAACGTAAACTCACCAACAGCGATTACGGGGAACAAAGAAACACCTGTGAACAATCAGACAATGAACCAATGAGAAAACAGAACCGATGAAACAAGAACCAATCAGAACTTTACATGTAAGACTAGGGAATCACATGACATGATCACATGACGGACATGACAAACAGGAACTATGAAAAACTACAAGATAAAAGACATGAAAACATAAATGTGAACCAAAATCCCGAGCCAAACGTGGTTCAAATATGTCTGTGGAACAAGCAAATAAAATGTATGACATTGAAACAAATTATTCAAGTCATAGATCACAATAGACCTGGTTATTGTGCATGTAAAACACATTCAGTTTATCAGCAAAAATCATACCTTCTTCGTTTCATTTTACAGTGGGTCTATGTATGAGACACAAATATGCATTACATTAAGTTTATATTAAACTGCGTGATCCAACTGGATGGATATTGTATGTGCAAATTGAAATAAATACATTTTACATCTAAATGTTTTTTTGTGTTTTTTTTTGGATGAACATTTGCATTCAAGCGATCACATTGGTTGATCGTCTCTGAGGTGATAAACTTGATCCTCTGGCAATAATTCGTTTTTAATATGCTTAGGTGGTATGACACAGGAAAGCAATGAAATAAAAGTGACACTGATTGAGTGAGGGAGAGAGAGAGAGAGAGAGAGAGAGAGAGAGAGAGAGAGAGAGAGAGAGAGATTTGCTCATTAAGGACACGTCCCCGAGGCAGACAGTCATTAAGAGACAGATAACTCATCATTAATCTGCTGAATCGCTGTGATGAATGAACATACACACATGAATTGGACATGAGTCGTGAATGTGAAGGCGTATAATGCACATTATGGGAATAAACTTTCTGAGAGGGAAAAAATATGATTCGCTCATATGTGCTTTTGTACTTTATGATGGTTTGGTTCTCAAATGGGATTTAAACCCGCAACCCGATGCAGATTAATCAAACACTCAAGCAATTACAATAAAAGCGACACATTTACCAGAGAGTTGCATCACCTCATTTAGTTAAAAGGTCAATTCATCTAAAATATTAACAATCTGTCAGCATTTCCTCACCCTCATGTCAAACCTGAAATAAAGTGATATTAGGATACAGAAAAAAACCCTATAGTGACAGTCCTCCATAATTTAGTATGAACATATCTGATAATGAGGAGGGTTAACGAGAGAAAGCAAGTAGTATTCAGCTGGTCATGTGATCTCCTGAACATGAAATACAACTTTTATTACTGTTTACGTCACGTGTGCACATTATTTTAAAGTGTCTATTTTATTAGTGTTAAACTTTTTTTTAAGTGTTAAACTAAATCTGATCAGATATGCACAAAAATTGGATTTGGACCGACAAGTCTGAACGTATAGCCTTAAAGTGACAGACAAGCGCGTGCTAGAATAAACAGAGCGATATCATTCGCTGGTGTGGATGCTATTGCCTATAGAGAGCCTAAGTCCCCCCCGCCCCCCCGCTTCATGGGACCTTATTTCGGAAAAAATATGTATGGTAGTCAATGGCGAGAGACAACTTATCTTTTTATTCCGTCTGAACTGTGCCCTAAATTACACATATGATGTTTGTCAATTTAAAAGATAATTATGAAAGTCAAGAAAGTCGCAGAGGAGTAACATTTAGTTTTATGTGAAAATCGCTCAATGAACTACATCTCTCGTCTCGCACTATGTACGTCACCAATGCGTATGTGTGAAGTCTGGTACAAAACACACAGGCATGACGGCGTAACGTTACGATTATTACGTTAGACTATAGAAAAAAATGACAGACGTTAGCTTCCTTAAAGTTAGCTTCAGTAAAGTTAGCTTCAGTAACGTTAGCTTCAGTAACGTTAGCTTCAGTAAAGTTAGCTTCAGTAAAGTTAGCTTCAGTAAAGTTAGCTTCAGTAACGTTAGCTTCAGTAAAGTTAGCTTCAGTAACATTAGCTTCAGTAAAGTTAGCTTCAGTAAAGTTAGCTTCAGTAACGTTAGCTTCAGTAACGTTAGCTTCAGTAACGTTAGCTTCAGTAAAGTTAGCTTCATTCATTGAGAGAAAAGGTATGACATCACATGCGCCTTTTGGGTTTGTAGTCTTTTTATTTACATTTTCACAGTCTTATACCTCAACAGTTTTACATCAAACTGCGACATTCTTGACTTTAAAATTTACCTTTTAAATTGACAAACATCATATGTGTAATTCAGGGCACAATTCAAACGGGATCAAAATATTTGTTGTATCTCGCCATTGAATACCATATAATATGTTTCCGAAATTAGGTCCCATGGTGGTTGACCGTAAGGGGAGGGACTTAGGCTCTCTATAGTTATCTTTATAGTTATCATTCCTTGGCGTTAATGGACCTTAAAAGTGATTCCAATGATATCGTTCCTCTGTGTCGTTATAGAACAATTACTAAAACTTCAGTTATAGTTATCTTTATAGTGTGAACTTGCCTTGAGTGATTAACGCAGGATCAAGTCCTGCACTGCTCGTGCGCTTTAAAGGGATGGTTCGGAGTAATTTCAACCTAGGGTCTTTTGCACTATGACCTAAATTATTACATTAATTACATTATTAAAGTTCAAGCTTATTTAGAGATATCAGCCGAATGGCTTAGTGCAGGCGCTATATAATGGATCCAAGGTTATATCTTGTAAATTACCCCACTAATAATGCGGGAATGGTATCAAACTTCTACAGTCGTACAAATAGTTTCTGTACTCATAAAACGAGGCATTGGAAAGTTTTTAAGTAGTTTGTAAGTTTGTAAGCTTATGCTACCGCTAACCGCGCGACGAGGTCACTTCCGTGATTTGGGAAAAGCCTGTAAGTCCTTTGCTAAACTCAAGGTGCGCTCCATTCGACCGTAAGTGGACTGCGAAGTGAACTTCACAGGGTATTTCGCCATCTTAAGTGAGATTCCAATCCGAAGAGAACGAACATGTTCAGTTCGAAGGGCACTACAAACGGCATAGGGAATAAGGGAACATCGATACATCACTTCACAGGAAGTGGAGAGCGATGATCACCCAACTGTCATTGCACCACGTCATCACCAGTCAGAGCAGTCATAAATAACGATGGAGGAGTTTACGTATGTGTGTATGTATTCATACATTTTGTCATTATTATACAAATTACAGTATTTTTAACGGTTATTGGAGTGAATATTACATTTACATATACTATTTTTGTATGTCCTAGGGACTTTATTTATAAACGATTAACAATTTACCTCAGTGAATGTAGTCAGCTTAACTAGTTTGTGAAGTAAAGTGATTTTATTTTAGGTAGCCGTAAAATAGTGCTTAGATACATTTGTCATTGTGTGTGTGTGTTGTTTGTGTGCTTAGGGTCTAGAGAACAAACTGTCGTTAACTTTCTTTGATGACGTTTGCAGGGCATTCCAAATGAGCGGTTATTGTCAGCGAAGTCCACTTCAACTGATATACCGTGCTCAGGGAGTAGGGAGCAGTGAACACTTGTGTAGGGACCCTGTCGAATGAAACACACCTTCAGTGAATTTAAATCTGAAGCTGCTGTTCACTACTTTACCGGTAGTCTCTTCCGGCCATAGATGTCGTGCTCTGTGCAGGATCTCGCGGGATCACCCGGTGTTGCTGAAAATGTTTTTTGGTATATCCCAAAAAAATTCATATTTTTTCCGAAGTGTTGACAACTTAGTGTTAACTAATAATTGTTGCAAATTGGTACTACCAACAAAATATTAGTGGATTCCTGGAACTGGCTCGAGGTCATGCAAAGGACCGTAGGTTGAAATTACTCCGAACCATCCCTTTAAAGTTGGGTGGATTCTGATTGGCTGTCAATGCTTTCATCATTCATCAGGTTGGAAAAAAAAATCGTTCTAAAAGTGATTAAAATGATATCTTTCCTGTGTCGTTTACATATAAGTTGTGGTGTGGACTTCTCATATAATTAGAATGTTTATTAAAAGGTTATAGTTTCTAGTCATCGTCCTTCTTAGTGTGAACTTGGCCTTTAGTATAAAACATTTTAAGTTAAAAGAAGAAGTAATATTAAAGATGTTTTTTATCATAAACAATCTATAAATTCTCTATTAAATTTGCTAATTGATTTCTCAGCACAGAAAAAAAGATATCAGAAACAGGTCAAGGACAACCGCCCTTTAAATAGATGTTGCATGTTCTTCTCACTCATTCTGTCCCTCCCTTTCTTCCACTCTAAAAGAAAGAAAAACTCTCACTTGCTCTTGTAAACCCTTGAAATAAATCTCATCAATAGGCAAAGAACTCTTCCAATCTCTCTCGCACGCTGAAATACAACATCAATGTTCAAATGTATTCAGCAACTACATATTCTGATTGTGTCCTCTGAATACCCATCAAGAACTTCAGCATTTGTGTAATCACCGAATTCATATTTATTTCGGTAGGGTCCTAAAAATATGAGCTCATGTAGTGTTTGGAATATTCAAAGCAGTTCATTAATATTCATGCATGACAATTATAGTGCAATCAATTAGTTGATTTTAGGTCACAATATCGATATTGTGATGAATACTTGCAGCATTACATGAAAAGTCTTGCCTTCATTACGCTGTAGGCGATCTTCTCTTTGCGATGCTAATGCTGACTGTGTGTGTGTGTGTGTGTGTGAAGATCAGACAGTGAAGTGGACATGCACGAGTGTGTGTGTGTGTGTAGATCAGACAGTGAAGTGGACATGTAAGTGCGTGTGTGTGTGTGGATCAGACAATGAAGTGGACATGTGTGTGTGTGTAGATCAGACAGGGAAGTGGACATGCATATGTGTGTGTGTGTAGATCAGACAGTGAAGTGGACATGTACGTGTGTGTGTGTGTGTGTGTGTAGATCAGACAGTGAAGTGGACATGTACGTGCGTGTGTGTATGTAGATCAGACAGTGAAGTGGACATGCACGTGTGTGTGTGTGTGTAGATCAGACAGGGAAGTGGACATACACGTGTGTGTGTGTAGATCAGACAGTGAAGTGGACATGTTCGTGTGTGTGTGTGTAGATCAGAAAGTGAAGTGGACATGCACATGTGTGTGTGTGTAGATCAGACAGTGAAGTGGACATGCAAGTGTGTGTGTGTGTAGATCAGACAGTGAAGTGGACATGCACGTGTGTGTGTGTGTAGATCAGACAGTGAAGTGGACATGCACGTGTGTGTGTAGATCAGACAGGGAAGTTGACATGCACGTGTGTGTGTGTAGATCAGACAGTGAAGTGGACATGCACATGTGTCTGTGTGTAGATCAGACAGTGAAGTGGACATGCACGTGTGTGTGTGAAGATCAGACAGGGAAGTGGACATGTACGTGTGTATGTGTAGATCAGACAGTGAAGTGGACATGCACATGTGTGTGTGTGTGTGTGAAGATCAGACAGTGAAGTGGACATGCACGTGTGTGTGTGTGTGAAGATAAGACAGTGAAGTGGACATGCACGTGTGTGTGTGTGTAGATCAGACAGTGAAGTGGACATGCACGTGTGTGTGTAGATCAGACAGGGAAGTTGACATGCACGTGTGTGTGTGTAGATCAGACAGTGAAGTGGACATGCACATGTGTGTGTGTGAAGATCAGACAGTGAAGTGGACATGCACGTGTGTGTGTGTGTGTAGATCAGACAGGGAAGTGGACATGCACGTGTGTGTGTGTGTAGATCAGACAGGGAAGTGGACATGCACGTGTGTGTGTGTGAAGATCAGACAGTGAAGTGGACATGCACGTATGTGTGTGTGTGTGTGTAGATCAGACAGTGAAGTGGACATGTACGTGTGTGTGTGTGAAGATCAGACAGTAAAGTGGACATGCACGTGTGTGTGTGTGTGTGTGTGTGTGTGTGTGTAGATCAGACAGTGAAGTGGACATGTACGTGTGTGTGTGTGTAGATCAGACAGTGAAGTGGAAATGCACATGTGTGTGTGTGTAGATCAGACAGTGAAGTGGACATGTATGTGTGTGTGTGTGTAGATCAGACAGGGAAGTGGACATGCATGTGTGTGTGTGTAGATCAGACAGTGAAGTGGACATGCACGTGTGTGTGTGTGTGTAGATCAGACAGTGAAGTGGACATGCACGTGTGTGTGTAGATCAGACAGGGAAGTTGACATGCACGTGTGTGTGTGTAGATCAGACAGGGAAGTGGACATGCACGTGTGTGTGTGTGTGTAGATCAGACAGTGAAGTGGACATGCACATGTGTCTGTGTGTAGATCAGACAGTGAAGTGGACATGCACGTGTGTGTGTGTGTGTGTAGAGATCAAACAGTGAAGTGGACATGCACGTGTGTGTGTGAAGATCAGACAGGGAAGTGGACATGTACGTGTGTATGTGTAGATCAGACAGTGAAGTGGACATGCACATGTGTGTGTGTGTGAAGATCAGACAGTGAAGTGGACATGCACGTGTGTGTGTGTGAAGATCAGACAGTGAAGTGGACATGCACGTGTTTGTGTAGATCAGACAGGGAAGTTGACATGCACGTGTGTGTGTGTAGATCAGACAGGGAAGTGGACATGCACGTGTGTATGTGTGTAGATCAGACAGTGAAGTGGACATGCACATGTGTGTGTGTGAAGATCAGACAGTGAAGTGGACATGCATATGTGTGTGTGTAGATCAGACAGGGAAGTGGACATGCATGTGTGTGTGTGTGTAGATCAGACAGGGAAGTAGACATGCAGGTGTGTGTGTGTGAAGATCAGACAGGGAAGTGGACATGCACGTGTGTGTGTGTAGATCAGACAGGGAAGTGGACATGCACGTGTGTGTGTGTGTAGATCAGACAGTGAAGTGGACATGCACATGTGTGTGTGAAGATCAGACAGTGAAGTGGACATGCATGTGTGTGTGTAGATCAGAGAGGGAAGTGGACATGCACGTGTGTGTGTGTGTGTAGATCAGACAGGGAAGTGGACATGCACGTGTGTGTGTGTAGATCAGACAGTGAAGTGGACATGCACGTGTGTGTGTGTAGATCAGACAGTGAAGTGGACATGCACGTGTGTGTGTGTGTGTGTAGAGATCAGACAGTGAAGTGGACATGCACGTGTGTGTGTGAAGATCAGACAGGGAAGTGGACATGTACGTGTGTGTGTGTAGATCAGAAAGTGAAGTGGACATGCACATGTGTGTGTGTGAAGATCAGACAGTGAAGTGGACATGCACGTGTGTGTGTAGATCAGACAGTGAAGTGGACATGCACGTGTGTGTGTAGATCAGACAGGGAAGTGGATATGCACGTGTGTGTGTGTGTGTGTAGAGATCAGACAGTGAAGTGGACATGCACGTGTGTATGTGTAGATCAGACAGTGAAGTGGACATACACGTGTGTGTGTGTAGATCAGACAGTGAAGTGGACATGCACGTGTGTGTGTGTGTGTAGATCAGACAATGAAGTGGACATGCACGTGTGTGTGTAGATCAGACAGTGAAGTGCACATGCACGTGTGTGTGTAGATCAGACAGTGAAGTGGACATGCACGTGTGTGTGTAGATCAGACAGTGAAGTGGACATGCACGTGTGTGTGTAGATCAGACAGTGAAGTGGACATGCACGTGTGTGTGTGTGTGTGTGTGTGTGTGTGAAGATCAGACAGTGAAGTGGACATGTACGTGTGTATGTAGATCAGACAGGGAAGTGGACATGCACATGTATGTGTGTGTGTGTAGATCAGACAGTGAAGTGGACATGCACGTGTGTGTGTGTAGATCAGACAGGCAAGTGGACATGCACGTGTGTGTGTGTGTGTAGATCAGACAGTGAAGTGGACATGCACGTGTGTGTGTGTGTAGATCAGACAGTGAAGTGGACATGCACGTGTGTGTGTGTGTAGATCAGACAGGGAAGTGGACATGCACGTGTGTGTGTGTGTGTGGATCAGACAGTGAAGTGGACATGCACGTGTGTGTGTGTGTGTAGATCAGACAGGGAAGTGGACATGCACGTGTGTGTGTGTGTAGATCAGACAGTGAAGTGGACATGCACATGTGTGTGTGTGTAGATCAGACAGTGAAGTGGACATGCATGTGTGTGTGTGTGTGTAGATCAGACAGGGAAGTGGACATGCACGTGTGTGTGTGTGTGTGTGTGTGTGTGTGTAGATCAGACAGTGAAGTGGACATGCACGTGTGTGTGTGAAGATCAGACAGGGAAGTGGACATGTACGTGTGTATGTGTAGATCAGACAGTGAAGTGGACATGCACATGTGTGTGTGTGTGTGAAGATCAGACAGTGAAGTGGACATGCACGTTTGTGTGTGTGTGTGTGTGAAGATCAGACAGTGAAGTGGACATGCACGTTTGTGTGTGTGTGTGTGTGTGAAGATCAGACAGTGAAGTGGACATGCACGTGTGTGTGTGTGTAGATCCGACAGTGAAGTGGACATGCACGTGTATGTGTCGATCAGACAGTGAAGTGGACATGTGTGTGTGTGTGTGTGTGTGTAGATCAGACAGTGAAGTGGACATGTGTGTTTGTGTGTAGATCAGACAGTGAAGTGGACATGCACGTGTGTGTGTGTGTGTGAAGATCAGACAGTGAAGTGGACATGCACGTGTGTGTGTAGATCAGACAGGGAAGTGGACATGCACGTGTGTGTGTATGTGTAGATCAGACAGTGAAGTGGACATGCACGTGTGTGTGTATGTGTAGATCAGACAGTGAAGTGGACATGCACGTGTGTGTGTGTAGATCAGACAGTGAAGTGGACATGCACGTGTGTGTGTAGATCAGACAGTGAAGTGGACATGCACGTGTGTGTGTAGATCAGACAGTGAAGTGGACATGCATGTGTGTGTGTAGATCAGACAGTGAAGTGGACATGCACGTGTGTGTGTAGATCAGATAGTGAAGTGGACATGTACGTGTGTATGTAGATCAGACAGGGAAGTGGACATGCACGTGTGTGTGTAGATCAGACAGTGAAGTGGACATGCACGTGTGTGTGTAGATCAGACAGGGAAGTGGACATGCACGTGTGTGTGTGTAGATCAGACAGTGAAGTGGACATACACGTGTCTGTGTGTAGATCAGACAGTGAAGTGGACATGCACGTGTGTGTGTAGATCAGACAGTGAAGTGGACATGCACGTGTGTGTGTAGATCAGACAGGGAAGTGGACATGCACGTGTGTGTGTGTGTGTGTGTAGATCAGACAGTGAAGTGGACATGCACGTGTGTGTGTGTGTAGATCAGACAGTGAAGTGGACATGCACGTGTGTGTGTGTGTGTAGATCAGACAGGGAAGTGGACATGCACGTGTGTGTGTGTAGATCAGACAGGGAAGTGGACATGCATGTGTGTGTGTGTAGATCAGACAGGGAAGTGGACATGCACGTGTGTGTGTGTAGATCAGACAGGGAAGTGGACATGCACGTGTGTGTGTGTGTAGATCAGACAGGGAAGTGGACATGCACGTGTGTGTGAAGATCAGACGGGTCTCAAAGTGCTTCTCTTCTACGCAGACAGCTTTGATTTTCAGACACACACACACACACACACACACACACACACACACACACACACACACACACACACACACACACACACACACACACAGGCAGATATAAAAACAGCCCGGGTGGAAACTCTCCGAGCGAGTCGGACTGGGAAGCTATAGCGATTGTTTGAGGGGAATAAATGAGTCCCAGAAGGAAGTTACAGATGGTCTGGAGCTGTTATAAAACATACCAAGTTTTGACAGTTTCCGAAAGTGCAGAAGCGATAGTTGACAACAGTAATGAGAGAAGAAAATATAGGCTGGTGAAATCTAGAAAGCAGGTTGAGTGTCATCACTCATCACGACTGACACCTTATTTTGCAATGCGCAAGTAAGCTATTTTCTTTGAATGTGCAAGACTTCACATGGGCAATATCATCATATACACCATGGTCTGTCTGAATAAGCGATTCTAATTGGCTGGAAGGTAGATCCAATCAGTTTAATCACTGTTCTATTTTAATGCGCTACTTACATTGAAGCACACACACACACACTCTCTTATCTATAATCAATAATAATCTTATCTAATTTAAAGCGGGCAGAATGGTTCGGGTGTTTAATTTATTAATTAATCGCTAGCTGGATAATCCCTTACGCACGATTACAGCTCAAATATTTAACACACATACATACACTCTTAAAAAAGGTGCTTCATTGACATCAATGGTCTTATGGAATGTTCTATGCTTTTGTTTTCATACAAAAAAAACAAGATACATTTCTAGTTCATTTCTCTTCAGACATTTCTCTTTAAAATAAAAAAGTATCCGTTGTATGCAGTGACCCACGTTTGTTTTTTGACCAAACAATTTATTCTTGGAGCCATATTGAGATCCCAATATCTGTGGAATTAAACCACATAGGGCCTTCAAAATGAAGACACCAATCGATAAGTTTGTTAAGAATCTAAATCTTAAAGAATATTACGATATCTTTAATACTTCTTGAGTTACAGGGATGCAAACTTTGGGGGGAAACACTTGAAAACTGCTTTTTCCCTATTTTGAACTGTCACCATTGGAATATAATGCAGGAAATATTGCTAAAGTCAGCGGATTTTACTAACAGACCTAATAATCTCTGAGTAAAATAATTATAATGATGCAGCCATCTTTCTAAAGTCATTTTTACGCCTCTGTAATGTGCCTCCAAATCTCTGCTGAAAATTGTCATTTTGACAAAATAATGGTTTACTCAATAAATATTCATCCATGACATTTAATATTTTTTGTCTTTCTTTTTCAATTAAGCATGTCTTTCCCCTGAATTTTTTTAAAATTTGAACAGGGTTGAGTTGACATGGCATGATCCAATAGTGGAAATTAAAAAGATACTTTAGATTATTAAAATGTTCTTCATAATGTTTGCATTTCTTTCCTCCGGCCAACTGTCAATCCCACAATTCCCAGCGTGAGATATAGGAAGGACCTGAAGATTCCTGCTCTGTTCGACTCAGTCTGCTAAACGGCTTGTTTTATGTGACAGATATTGTGAGGTTGGCCTTTCCTTCCCCCATAATATCAACACAAAATATCAATTTCCAGTCTTTTATTTACGAGGCACTTTGGTATTGATATAAACCGCATAACAACAAGGCTGAGATATATTGAGAGAAGAGAGATTGTTCTGGCCGCATATACTATTTTTCTCGCAGGAGACAAGTGTTGACAAAGCACTGGCAACAAGAATATCCTATTTGGAAAACTAAATTACAGCAGAAAAGAATGAATGGCTGGAGATCATGCTTGTCTTCCTACTCACAAGATATTGTCCCTTGTCAAGTGCAGACATGGCTAATGAAAATGAATGCTTTAAAGTTATAGGAATATAGGAGGAAGGGAAATGAAAGTTGGCAGTGCAGACAAGTGGGAATTAAATCAAGATTCAGAGATGACGTTGAGGATGTGTGTGTGTATAGGATGGGATGTGTTAGACAGCATGAGGCCTGACACTGCAATATGCATGTGTTTACATATTTTTGCAACAACAATAGGAATTTTTGCAAATTTTTGGTACATTTTGATATTTTATGCAGTATGGGATCCGACTTATCCAACAACTTCTCAACAAAGACACTCCACTACGATGGACTATATTGACTTAATGGATGAGTGAATTTAATTAATTTAGCAAAATGAATACAATTCCATTGAGGACTTTGGAAATATTTTTAAATGATTATATGATGAATTCTTAAGTTTCGTCGGGTCGACTGACTCATGCGATCTGATGCGAATCACATGCGAATGTTTTCAAGGAATAAGATCTTCTCATCTCGTCTCATCTCTTCACCTCATCGTCTGAACCAGCACTGACACTGACTCTCTCTCTCTTTCTCTCTTTCTCTCTTTCTCTCAGTGATAGACTCGTGTCTTCCTCTCTGTTTGCTCACTGACATTCTCTGTGGCTTAAAAAGGAAGCTCAGACAAACAGATGTCAATCAATTGTCTCAGCAATTAATGCATGTGTTATGGCGAAATACAACATCCAATACACTCACTGTATACAGTATATTTATTCCCTAATATATAAACCCACTGTCTTCAGTTAAACACTTTTGAACATGACGTTATATGCGTTTCTTTATATTTTAGGTTATACTTTGTTTCTTATATATATATATATATATATATATACATATATATATATATATATATATATATATATATATGTGTGTGTTTTATTGAACATACTTATTTACACAATACAATTTACAAAATCTCTCTCTGGGAGACTCATGTGCAGAACATAAACACAATTAAATAAAGCAAATTCCGATAAAGAAATTAAATACAAATTAAACTTAAATAAAATAAATTAAGCAAAGGCACTTCAGTCCATAAGGCATGTCAAAGTTCTTCACATATATAAATTGTCCTCAGTCTTCATATATTCATATATATATATATATATATATATATATACATATATATCGTCACCCTGTCCACTCTTTATGGTGAGCATTGCTTTTTTCGTATTATAGAAAGTGCAGACTATAGTAGAAAAAGCAAATAAAAACAATATTGCTTCACTAACTGTAATGATATATGGTTATCACATTTAGTAAAAAATATATTTAAATAAAAAACTAGGCTACCATTTTTTTAACATCATATTCGAAATGCAAGAAGAGCAAGCTACCGCTACTGTATATGCAGTGGAAGCAACTAGAAAAGACAAAACAATCGAACTGAAATGAGGTTTTGCAGGCAAAAAAAGGACAGTAGCCTATATTAAAAAAATCGACAGTATTCGTAATAAAACACGAATCAACATAGTTTTTATAGCATCACAATACTAGGTACACAAAACAAAGTTTATGTTGCAAACAAACAATGCCAATCTAACTACTTACCATGCCAAGTTATAGTTTCCATCGTTATCTGATATAAATAGCAAGGCTTATGTCTAATGCCAGTGCTGCCAAACCTTTTAATGTTATATTAAAACAATTCATTTCAAAACAACAACAGCATATAATCTACTCACCTGGTCCTTTTTTCAGATGTCTGGGAAGAGTGTTGATGTTCTTAGTGATAATTCACATTGATAAGCGATCATCTTCTGTAACTATGAGCACATTATTGCGCCTCAAAAACATCAGATTCATCCGCGCAGAACAGAGGAGCCGAAGCACAACTCACAAATTTACCAAAACCCTCCGCAAATCACGTGTAGTTTTATTCTTCAACCGCTAGAGGGCCAAACGTTAACAATAACCTTAAATAAAGCTTAAAGGGATAGTTCACCCAAAAATGAAAATTACTCACCCTCATGTTGTTCCAACACCGTAAGACCTTCGTTCATCTTCAGAACACGGGCAAAACCCATCGTCGGTCGGCGCTGCTTGCCAGTTTTCTTTTTGTTATGCTTCCCATTTACTGTTCTTTGTAAATCATGCATTAATAAACCAGCATTTTAATTAAATATTAAGTTCAGTGTGGTCTCCCCTATATCAACTCTTGAGCCAAGTGGGCTTGACACTTGGTGACTTGATTTGAATACCAATACAATTGGGGAAAAGCTAAATAAATGCACGTTTAAAGCAACACTATGTAAATTTTTTTACTTTATAATAATGTTTCCAAAATCGTTCATCAAGCCGTGACAGGATGAAAGGCACTTATGCCTGCGCTTTGCAGTCCTTTATCTGCTATAACAACACTATGTAAGATTGCCAGATCGGGTCGCGTTTCTGTAGTTCTAATGAGACATAAGAAAACTACAAATTTGACTTGCTTTACGGCAAGCGTTACAACAGTCATTATTTTGTATTTCTTCGTTTCTGATGTCGCAGGACATCATACTTTCATAAAGTCATGCATCATATTCTACCTTGTCTGTGGACATCAGCCGGTGCTGGATAAACAGCGAGCGCGCGCGACCGCATCAGGCTAAATGATTTACGACAGCGGTAATGGACAATTCTGCTTCCAACCAGTAGGGCGACCGAAGAGGAAAAGTCTATATGGGGAGGGCTTTGTTTAAAGGCAAATTTAAGGATTTATCCAAAAACATACTCAAAGTAAATTTCCAGATGCACTGGGCTGTTTAAATGTTGAAAGGCTAAAGTCAAGGGAAGCAAATAAGACTTCTTTTTTCACTCAGTGGCCATAGAAAGCATCACGGTTATTGGTTTCATATCTTTGCACCACAGCAGGAATATTTACACATCACAAAAGCACAAAAGAATGTTTCAGGAAATGATAAATACGCTCTGCTCATCCACCCATGACCTGAGAACATACAAAAAATAAAATAAAAATGCATCACTTTTTCCAAAATAATAAGCAGTACAATTGTTTTCAACATTGATAATAAGTACCGTTATTAATTGATAACCAATAATAATTGATGATCATATTATCCTGATTTCTGAAGGATCATGTGACACTGAAGACTGGAGTAATGATGCTGAAATTCAGCTTTGATCACAGGACTAAATTACACTTTACTGTATATTCACATAGAAAACAGCTGATTTACACTGTAATGATATTTCACTGTTTTCACTGTATTTCCTATCAAATAAATGCAGCATGGGTGATCAGAAGAGACTCTTTCAGAGACATTTAAAATTCCTAAAAACTTTGGATCGCGATCGGCTACCGCATAAAGGGATGTGCATGGAGTCAATTCTCAACTAATTCTAGTCACACACAAAAATAATAAAATAACTATGAACTTGTTTCACTAACACTAAACAAACACGCCACAATCATAAACACGTTAAATCCATAACGTTACATCATAAACACGTTAAATCCATAAATATGAAAGAGTTAGTGCAATAGTTCCTCCAGCAGGATTTCAGCAGTATTGAATGGGGTTGTTTGATAGGAAGACTGATGCTAATGTGATGCTGACACACAGTGGTCACTCTCGGTACCATCATTTAAAACCTGCTTCCATTTCAAAGAGTTTCCATGTAAAAAATAATCTCTAGAAACGGTCACATGGACCTCGAGTGAATGGAGAGAAAGTAAAACAGTTCCTTGATCGCTTCGGTAGAATTTTTGTTACTTTTTAACTGAGATAAGACACAAAACTATGTGTAACACACACATACCAGACATCTGAAAAGAAGAAACAAGTAAAGAAAGCTGCACACACACACACACACACACACACACACACACACACACACACACACACACACACACACACACACACACACACACACACACACACACACACACACACACACACATCAGTACATTGCAGGATAATAATCTAGTTTTGCACTTAAGAGGAATTACAGCTCAGATATCGTCCATGTTCACAGGAACGTCTTTGTTTCAGCAGATTTCTGTTCGTCAAAGGGCATGAACTGAAGACTGCATTTCATAAAGGATCAGATTCAAAACTAGAAATACTGGGAGTTAGATTTCATTTCAGAGTAAGTCCGTGGGAGCATATCTTACAAAAGCATTTAACATGGAAGCATCAGCTTATACTTTATGACTAACTTATTTGAAACAATATTTCAACTTCATAACTATATATCATCTCTGAAAAAAGTGCATTGCATAAAACATTTACAAATTCATTGAGTTTTCACATGCAAAGATACACTGCCATAAATTATAAATCAGTGAGTTTTTGCTTAAAAAAGAACAAATTATATATATACACACACACACACACACACACACACACACACACACACGAAACTCGAAAAATGTGAATATTGTGCAAATATAATTTTGATTATGGCTTACAGCTTATGAAAACCCCAAATTCAAAGTTTCAGAAAATTAAAATATTACATGAAATCAATAAAAAAAAGGATTTTAAATACAGAAATGTCGGCCCTCTGAAAAGAATAATCATATAGTTATAATAAATATATTAGTGTTAATATCTGTGAATGCTTCCTGTTCGGATATTCATGCAGATTATGATTTTACAGATTAGAATAGTTCACATAAAACAGTTCACCCATATTATTAAAAACAGCATGACAATGTGCCAACTTTTCATTTAGTCTTCCATGCAAGGAAGTAGTTGTGTGTGTTTTTGACCTCCTAGCTCTTGAGGTTAACCGAGGAATCTTTTCCGCCATCACTCTTCGTTACTGCGCGAACTTCAGGCGTGTGCATGTGATTGTGACGTGCGCGAGGGGTGGCGTGTGCACGACCTGTGATTGACAGTCAGATCTCACACCCCCCTGCGCTGATTGGACCCGATGAACCGGGAGCGGTGGATTTTTGCAAAACAAATAACACGCTCCAGATGGAGTTAGAAGCTTGTTTTTTTTCTAAAACCACTTTATTTATGTTGTTCTGTCGGATTAGTGTCGATTTCACTGAATATGATCAAAAAAAATGTTGCCAACAGCAGCTTTAACTTGAGAAAGGTTTGTGTAAGAGAAATAATCATTCTGTTAAATGTAATGTAATGGTTCTTTATCTGCATCATTGACTCCATAAAGAACCATTTTGTTCCACAAAAGTTTATTTATAGTGGAAAAAGGTTCTTTAGATTATTAATATGTTCAAAAAATGGTTCTTTTTAGAACGATTCACTAAAAGGTGTTTTGGGAACCAAAATGGTTCTTCTATGACCCCTATTTAGGAACCTTTATTTTTAAGTGTGTACAGTATAGCAGTTCCTAATAGTTATATAATATATATATATAATAGTATCTATATCTGGTGTTGATCTGCTTCTCACAGACGACAGCTTTAAGGAGGAGTTTCTGGACACTCATAACCAGAACCGTGAGCATCATCAGGCCCCGGCGCTGGTGTTCAGTGAGGATCTGTGTAAAACAGCTCAACTGTGGGCCGATCACACGCTGCGCATTAAAACAATAGGAGTAAAACAAACGTGTTTTGCTCCTCCAGCTCTGTCAAAAACACACCCACAGGTCAGATCTGCAGCTTTAATAATCACGTACAGCAAGGGTGGAGATCGTACAATGTCAAATATTTACGTTCAAAAAATCATTAGAGCACCTCACACTAAAAAAATATTTCATGTTTTGTATTCTAGGGAAGGAGGCTGTAGATTCGTGGTACAGTGAGATCCAAGATTACGACTTTGAAAAATCAGGACATCAACCCCAAACTGGTAATATTAATTTGGGAACAATGGTGTCATTGAAATATATGACATTACGGAAATATTATAAATATTGTTTTTAGAGATTGGTATTTAATGTATTGGCCTTTATTGTAATCTCTGTGTCTATTGGCAGGGCATTTCACGCAGGTTGTGTGGAAGTCCTCCAGAGAGCCCGGAGTCGGTCTGGCTACTGATGGAGTGTGTCGTGGGTCAATACAAACATGCTGGAAACATAACCAATGCTGGTTACTATCAGCAAAATGTTCTTCCTAAAACCGGTTAATGATTGTTTGCGTCCTTTGTTGGATTTAAATATCTTTAACATTTACATTTATGATTTGGCAAATGCTGTTATTCAAAGTGACTTAACCATCATTACCGGTTTACATGTGAAAGATAGGCCAGTAAGATCAAATCCTGTGTGTGTGTGTTATTTTAATAAAGTATGCATTGCATCATCCGCAAATGTGCATTTATTTCTAACTAGCTGAAATTGTGAAAAAAATACCAAAAGAAGCTACAACCTCTCCTGAACTTATCTATAAAGCCATCTTATATTTTGATATGCACATTTCTAAGTCCTCTAAATGTTAAACAGGATCACAACTTTTGCTGAAGAACCTGTTTCACACAATCTCCTCGTCTGACTGATAGTTTAGACTTATCAAGTAAAAGTGTTTTAGTATAAACGTCAGCTTGTGCTTCACGTGTCTTTCTGCTGTCAAATCTCTGCAACGCAAGAATAACTTTGATATTGTATGTAATATTTCAAGTTGGACATTTACTGGAATGATGCAGCTTCAGTTCACGTGATTATCCACACATTTTTTTTAGGAAACCATGTAAAAGTCTCAAATATCATCAGGTTTTTGATGAAGGTTTATTGGTTCATCATTGCATTATATGTTTTATAACTACAGAGCTTTGATCATAAAACTAAACCTTTAATTGTCATGGTAGCTGGCAGATGTAGAGTATATCAGTTTCACCAGAGGGAGCCAGAGAACTACTGTTAAAGAGTGAAGTGCGCGTGCACGATCAATACAGAAAAACAAACATACCATTTCCCAGGAATTTTACAGCCTCGATCGCCCAGTTCAGTCGCTGGTTTAATGGGGTTGATAGCAAATAGGATTTTGCATAACTGATAAAAAACATTATGAATTTTGACAGAACTAACAGAGAGAACGCTTGGTGTTCAACACACTGATTATAATATAATTAGGAACAGCTGTGCAAGTTGTTTTGAAGCAAGATAGTTTGGATAATACTCATATTTCTCACTCAAAACTCTGAAGTAGGCCTATGAAATCTTTATGCTTTTTTTAGTTGTTAAAAAATGTCCCATGGCAGATTATATTTGCTTAGTAGAACAATAGTTTTTTTGTGGAACATTTATACATTTCCATTGAGGCTGTAACGTCACCAGCTGCAGTGCCCTTGAGAGCCACCAGAGTGTCATTCCCTCACAAACTACATTTAATTCTCTGACTGGACTCATTAGCTCTCATTGTTTTCACCTGTGTCTCATCTTGTTTGCTCACCCGATATAAGCCTGGTTCTTTCTGTCAAATACACTGATTTCACGCAGCCAATATTTTGAAATGGGAAGCGAGGCTCCGGTGGGAAGAAAACCGGAAGTGTTGCCTTTAATCTCAGGAGAGTCGCGAATGAGATGGCGTTGTTGTGTTTAATGTAGAAAAGAGTTATTCTAAAACTGTACATACATTTATTTCATAGTATATACAGTGAAATTCAAAATAAAATTATTTTTATATAGTTTTTTTTTTAACTTTATTTATTTGTCAGGGACAACATACAAAATACATTAATCTTACGAAGAGATGTTTTGTACCAGAGTTAGCTGGTAGACCAGAGTTAAATCTAATTAGGGAGTCAAAACTTAATACTTTATATTTACTTAAAATACTGCAATGATGATAGCGAGGGGCTTTTCTGTCAAGCACCTTTAACGCCTGATTATAAACTGATCTGAGCGGTTTAAGTGTGCTCTCGTTGGCCTGTGACCAACAGGACAAACAATAAGTGATGTGTGAAGAAATCATGGCATTAAAATACATGAAAGATGCTTCAATTGTCAAACTATTCCTAATATGTTTGAAAATAGAAATTTTATATTTAATGGAGTTAGACATTTTTTTATATGTTTTTTAAAACTTAACGTTTGATCTAAATGGATATCTAAATATTTAGTCTCTGTCACGATGGTAATTTTTTGTCCATTAAAATAGATGTTAGGCATATCTTTAAATTTTTTGGACTTAGCGAAATACATTCCAACATTTTTTTCCGTATTAAGTGTTAAGCAAGAAGATTTTAGCCAGTTACTTATTCAGAAAGTAAAAAAAGCAGGAACGAACTATATAGGCTACATCATATCCTTTATTGGATATTAACGCCCAATAGTGTAAATCGCGGCAGCAGCTTCAGGTTGGTAGTACAAGGCAATGTTGTTTATCGTTACTTCCGGG
This sequence comes from Meda fulgida, assembly GCA_030578275.1. Lineage (NCBI taxonomy): Eukaryota > Metazoa > Chordata > Actinopteri > Cypriniformes > Leuciscidae > Meda > Meda fulgida. The sequence goes on along the minus strand of CM060629.1, from coordinate 32,601,976 downwards.
GTTCTTCCCACCGGAGCCTCACTTTCGATTTCAAAATGGCGCCTGCGTGAAATCAGCGTATTCCCTGTGAAGTCTTCTTAGTTGTTCACACTGCAATTCTCAGCATTTCCACTGTTTTCCATGTTCCTGGTTTTTGAAACCTGCCAGTGTTCTGCTTTTACTTTCCTGTCTCACCCTCTGGATTTGTTTGTTTGATTGGATTGATTTACTGTGCTTTGACCTCTTGCCTGTTTTCAATTATGATTGTGGATTACCCTTTCAATAAAACTGCATTTGGATCCTCAACCTTCTCAGAGCAGTGCGTGACAGAGGCAGCCCGTAGTACTTAGTAAAAGAAAATAAAGAATCGTAAACACTCAAAATAGTCAAAGATGAGAATCCTGCATGGGCACAGAGAGCCAAAAATATTTTACCAAAATGTACCAACTAAAGTAAATATTTCTCCCAGCTGCATATGAATATAAAAAGGTTAGAGCTGATGATGTATGAGCAGGCCATTTATTTATTTTAGATTTAGACACTTTTGTTTATGGCACATAGAAGGCATTGAGACTGAGAAACATACAGGTTTACCAATACCTCTTAAGAAAAGTATGAAACATATTGTGCTCAAAGCAATAGACTACTAAAAACAAATGTTCTAATAGCCTAATCAAAATCTCATCATGAGGACAAAACAAAGCTAACTAGTAATTTTAATTTTTTTGTGTCTTCTCTTGCAAATTTTCCAAATTCTATGTTTATTATGAAATGCTCTTTATATGATGACTAATAATGCTAAATATGAAAAAGGTCTAAATACGCCACACGTTAACTTGACTCAAACCTGGTTTAGTTCAACGGTCAGTCTGACAGATAAAAATAATTGTTATAGGTGCATTCTCGTTTTCATCAGTGTTTCAGAGAAAGCATCTACTTCTCTGCTCACTGTTTCTGCGACTGTTGTTATTAAAATAACCGCGTCATCTGCAGCTCTTGTGACGCTTTAGCGTACGTTTTTAGAGAGAGAGAGAGAGAGAGAGAGAGAGAGAGAGAGCAGAAAGGGCTTGAATTAAGCACTTTTTGCTCTAACATTAGATAAAAAACATTATAGATATAGCTCTGAAAGATTATTCCCATAAACAACCCAGTGTTTGTGGTGTGAACCGCTCCGTTGTTTTAACGCGCTGCTCACTTTAATCTGTAGATTAAAGTGTAGATTATGCAATTATGTGCCGCCATTTAAATAATAGCTAATGATCATCTGAGAAGAATGTTAGAAGTTATAAAAATGTTTTTTAAACGATTGCTTCTCTTTGGTGTTATTTGAAATTCCAACAATACCTGCAGAACATGTTCTGTGGGTGGGTTCTGTGGGTTCTGTGGGTGCATTCTGTTTTGCATAATACTGAAACATTCAAAGCCGTTTCACGTGACAGACGCAGACATGAATAGCATGATTTGCATACGAATGCCAGCAGTAGTTCTTATTCAGCATAGTATTTTTATTTTATGACTATTTTTGTCCATCCAGGAAATCACTTAGATGACGCCACAGATACCGAGGTGACGTCATCAGTTGCGCTCTAATTACTGGCATTGTTGTCATTGTTAACTGCAGTGTAGAAGCTGAATGCATTTTAGTGAGCTGGATTTGAATATGTACAACAGAAACCATGAGAAGAATTACAGTTAGATTATTGCCTTAGAGCAGTTGGCATGAGATCAGCTCATACACAGGCACACAAATTAAAAAAAGCTTAAGGACATTTAAAAATAAAATGGGAATCCAGTGCATGCAAATCTGGGGCTGAATAAAGTGCTTGTCATCAAAAGTTCATGGAACGGCTGATGGTGCAACTGTGTGTTTTTACAGTTTACTTCATAACTTACAGACTATATCCACCTGCCTTCCTTTGCTATAATACACACACACACACACACACACACACACACACACACACACACACACACACACACACACACACACACACACACACACACACACACACACACACACACACACACACACACACACACACACACACACACACACACACACACACACACACACACACACACACACACACACACACACACACTTTTTAACCAACCGCCTGGTGACAAAACAGATATACACTAATAAGAGAAGGCATCATAAGAAGAAAATACTGGACATAACCCGCCCCCAAAAAAACATTTATATTTTTAATTTATTAAAATTAATTGTTTGTATCATTTAAGTAATATGTACTATTTATAATAGCATAGAGAATAAAGAATTATTGAATTGAACAGAAGAATGTGCTCTTTCAGACAGAGCAATGTGTTTTTGTGGGAAGGGTTCGACAGGGCTCATAATTACAGGCATAAAGCATGCGTTACAATTCACAGCAGGAACTGCTGAGTCACAATAAGTGGCTTTCGGTTGTACAATTTTTAAATGATTTTTCTCCGACACTCTTAGAAGAAAAGATTAAACGGAACCCTAAAGGGTTCCGTCGGGCGCTTCATAGAACCTTTCAGGGGTTCCATCATGGGATCGGTTCATTCATTTTATTTAAATTAATTGTCCATTTTAATAAAATTGTATTAATTAAACAGCTCATAAACATACTTTATCATTAGAAAAAAAAAGTAAATAATGTGTTAAACATGAAAGTATTTAAGAAATTTCTCCTTTTGGGCATAAAGTTTTCATTACACTTTATTTGAAGGTGTCATTGTTACACTGTAATTATACATTAAAGTACAGAGTAATAATAATCAACTACATTCTTAACAGCAACCACAATTTATAGTTATTACTATAGTAACTGTGTAACATGTAACAATGACACAGTAAAATAAAGTGCTACCGACCCTGGTAACACTTTATTTTGATGGTCCCTTTTGAACGTTCCGTTGATTATAAGTAACTTTGCAACTACATGTCATTTTATTCTAACCCTAACAGTCTACCAATACTCTACTAACACTCTACTAATCTACTAATACTCTACTGATACTCTATTAATACTCCACTAATACTCTACTACTCTACTAATACTCTACCAGTCTACTAATACTCTACTAATACTCTACTACTCTACTAATACTCTACCAGTCTACTAATACTCTACTACTCTACTAATACTACTCTACTAATACTCTACCAGTCTACTAATACTCTACCAGTCTACTAATACTCTACTGATACCCTACTGATACTCTACTGATACTCTAATACTGTACTAATACTCTACTAATACTATACTACTCTACTAATACTCTACTAATACTCTACTAATACTCTACTAATACTCTACTAGTCTACTAATACTCTACTGATACTCTAATATTCTACTAATACTCTACTAATACTCTACTAATCTACTAATACTCCACTAATACTCTACTACTCTACTAATATTCTACCAGTCTACTAATACTCTACTGATACCCTACTGATACTCTACTGATACTCTAATACTCTACTAATACTCTACTAATACTATACTACTCTACTAATACTCTACTAATACTCTACTAATACTCTACTAATACTCTACTAGTCTACTAATACTCTACTGATACTCTAATATTCTACTAATACTCTACTAATACTCTACTAATCTACTAATACTCCACTAATACTCTACTACTCTACTAATATTCTACCAGTCTACTAATACTCTACTGATACTCTACTGATACTCTACTAATACTATAATAATCTACTAATACTCTACCAGTCTATTAATACTCTACTAATACTCTACTAATCTACCAATATTCTACTAATACTCTACTAATCTACTAATACTCTACTAATCTACTAATACTGTTCTAATCTACTAATACTCTACTAATCTACTAATACTCTACTAATACTCTACCAGTCTACTAATACTCTACTGATAGTCTACTAATCAACTAATACTCTACTAATACTCTACTAATCTACTAATACTGTTCTAATCTACTAATACTCTACTAATCTACTAATACTCTACTAATCTACCAATACTCTACTAATACTCTACTAATCTACTAATACTCTACTAATACTTTATTAACACTCTAATGAGAGTTAGTTCACATGCACGTGCAACGTTACTTATAGTCAACAGAATGAGTTAAAGGGACCATTAAAATAAAGTGAAACCCAAACCTCACTGAACTTTGCATGAATAAACTGAGCAGGGTTTTTACTTCTGCAGTTCTGCTTGCTCTCCATCACACTGGTTTAGCGTAGACAGTTTATGTCCCGCGACAGACATTTCCAGCGGCAAGATGCGCAGCACTTGAGATGGACACGCGTTACAGAAGTACGGAAACACTCTCTCACTGAAGCTGTGCTCGAAGGAATGGAGATGAGCGTCACTGAGAGAGTCGAAGAACGACAGCTTTCCTCCGTCCCAGTCCAGCTGGACTCTGATGATCTGGATCTTGTGTTTCACAGTGAACGGCGTCAGAAACTCCCCCGAATCGCCTTGTCCGTACTTCCCGTTGTGAAAGCCGACGCGCCACAGGCCAGAACTGGGAGGATTGTCTCGTGTCTTGATGGCAGACTCTGAAATCACTCCTAAAGCCCAGGTGGCGTTGTCACCGACCTCGATGTCCCAGGAGTGATTCCCAGAGCTGAAGCCTTCAGAGCCCAGGACACTCGAACAGGCCTCGCGTTTCTCCATGTAACCCAGAGCCTGTCGACTCCTCTGACTGAAGCTCACCGCGCTCAGATCCTCAGAGAGCGTAAGATACGGGTGAGCGGTGTTGGGGTCGAGGACCACATATATAGAGGAAAAGACATGTTTGTTTATTAGCAATTCCCCGCCATTGACAGAATTTTCCATCATTTATGAGACTAGTGCAAAGTGCCCGTGCAAAAGCAGTTTTGTGTGTGTTTTTAGTAATTGTTGGTTTGGTGTGTTTGAGTGCTCATTGTTACAATTACACAGCAAAAGTACAAATAATGGCCGTGAAAGAGACTGTGAACGCATTGAATAGGATATGTTTAGTTGGTGAATAGCATAGGCTACTATTAAACAGCTATAACGTTAAGTGCACCAGAATTAAATATAAAATCAGTTAAAGGAACACGCCGACTTTTTGGGACTTTAGCTTATTCACCGTATCCGTATCGGCAAAGCACTGCTCCGCCCAAGTAGCAGTGCTTCGCCTTTTGAGAATATAGTTCCCAGTGTGTATACGGTTAAAAGATGCATGTGTCTCATTTGACCTTGTTATTTGTACACACTGTGACTATATACATCACAACATATAAATAGGAAAATGTTGGTGTTATTTTGTCACTTATTGGGAGTTGTATGCTAGCTGGAGCCATTTACCTCCAGTCTTTGTGCTAAGCTAGGCTAGCAGTGTTACGGCACGCACGGAGATGAGAAGGGTGTGTTTGGACTTATCTAACTGGGGGATACGGGGAATAAGCTAAAGTCCAAAAAATTTGGTGTGTTCCTTTAACATCCACAGATGAATGACGATTGAGGGAACAGCTTCACAGTAAACTCAGAGAAAACGCTACGCTTGAGCAAACAGTTTGTGAATATGCTACTACAAATGATGGCCGTGAATAAAATATAATATTCAGAAGTAAACAGTGTCGCTGACATAATGTTCAGCTGACAGAGTGTTTATGTCAGAATGTTTCTTTTTAAACCACAACCTTCTAGAGCTTCTTTTACCGATATATTTAACAATATCTTTAACATTTCTAATCCAAACAACGTCAAACTTGGCAGTGCACTTACTCGTGCCCGTAGCAAGACAACTGTCAAGTCTGAAATCCATCGGACTAACGGTTCGAGAGATATGCGAATAACACACACACACACACACACACACACACACACACACACACACACACACACACACACACACACACACACACACACACACACACGTTCCTGTAATTTATAGATCAAATCAAACCTCAAATCACCGTCATTGTTCTACCCACTTAATTAATAGAAGTGTGTGTGAGTGTAGTACATCCTATAGACTGTGTTTATTCCTCGATTAGTGATGTCAAACAATTAATATAAACATCGGCCCAGATCCGGCCCACGTCTGGTACGTGTTGAATCCATGTGTACCGGATGTGGGCCGGATCCGGGCCGACACTATGTTGCTGTCTGGGTTCTGTCATAAACACGAGCCGCATCTGATTGGTCGTGGCAGCGGTGTTGTGACTAGCTATAGAGATATTTTTAATGTTACTCAGAAAACAGGACACAGGTTTAACTCGTTTGAAGTGCTTGTTAAATGTTTCACTCTCAGATATAAAAAATCCCTATGCATTCATGACCTCTAGATGAGATGACTGTAACGCATTACTAGCTATTGTCCTTCATTCTCAATAAACAAGACACAACTAGTCAAAAATGCATATACCATTTGTTACCAGTGTCATAATATTTAAAAACAGTTTTCACAGAATGAATTTTGAGTGTTTAGTTATCGAATTATACCCCGTTACTAAAATATGATATTAAAAAACACATTAAAAAGGTTATGCTTAAAACAAGAACAAATATCTGCCAATGGGGTCAGAAAAATAAACTTCATTCAAACTCCATTTTCTCCCATTTTAAGCATAAACTCATTTAATTTTTATACATTTTCACACTTAATATCACACTTTCAAGTCATTTTGCTTCTCCAATAAATGTATCTTGATTTCAGAATGTTTGTAAAAACAAGACAGAAATACCTAGTATGTCCATTATTATTTGCATTATTATCTTTCAGCGTAAGTCATATTTCAGTCATGAGACTCACTGTATTGAGCGGCAGCCCTCATTTTCTGCCATAACCCAAACTTCAGATTTCCCAGATGCTTGGCCACATCGATCTGCACTTCTGGAAGCTTCTCTGCACACGCACTGGCGCACGGAGGACTGGGAAAACATCTCTGAATCAGGTCCTGATATTAACTCACACACAGAGGCTTTACACACGCCATATTGCACTCACCTGTCAGAAGAGCTTTTGTACTTCTTCAAGCGGATTTGCATGGCCATGGAAATGACAAGCAGATATTATAATTAAAAACACATCTCATGATTTATATCAATAAAGGTTTATAATTATTATAAATTGCTCAATGGTAATGGTTCTCTTTACAAAGATCAGCTTCTATATAGAATCTTATAGGGGTCTATGGATTTAGTTTTAATTAATTCATTTTGATTAATCAGAATTAATAAACATACTTAATTAGTAAAAAATATAAATAACCTGAAATAAGCATGCAGTTAT
>CM060629.1:32572237-32589737 GCA_030578275.1 Meda fulgida | reverse complement strand
AAGTTTACTCAAAGATGCCTTGTTAATTTCAATACATTTAAAGCAGGCTATGCGTGCGCTATGTGTGTGTGTGTGTGTTTATATTACAGCACCACTTGTGAGTGTGTGTGTGCGTGCGTGTGTGTGTTTGTGTCTGTGTGTGAGTGTTTATATTACAGCACCACTTGTGTGTGTGTGTGTGTTTGTGTGTGTGTGTCTGTCTGTGTGTGAGTGTGTGTGTGTGTGTGTGTGTTTATATTACAGCACCACTTGTGTGTGTGTTTGTGTGTGTGTGTGTGTTTATATTACAGTACCACTTGTGTGTGTGTTTGTGTGTGTGTGTTTATATTACAGCACCACTTGTGAGTGTGTTTGTGTGTGTGTGTGTGTGTTTATATTACAGCACCACTAGTGAGTGTGTTTGTGTGTGTGTTTATATTACAGTACCACTTGTGTGTGTGTGTGTTTGTCTGTGTGTGTGTTTATATTACAGCACCACTTGTGAGTGTGTTTGTGTGTGTGTTTATATTACAGTACCACTTGTGAGTGTGTTTTTGTGTGTGTGTTTATATTACAGCACCACTTGTGAGTGTGTTTGTGTGTGTGTTTATATTACAGTACCACTTGTGTGTGTGTTTGTGTGTGTTTATATTACAGCACCACTTGTGAGTGTGTTTGTGTGTGTGTTTATATTACAGCACCACTTGTGAGTGTGTTTGTGTGTGTGTTTATATTACAGCACCACTTGTGAGTGTGTGAGTGTGTGTGTTTATATTACAGCACCACTTGTGAGTGTGTGAGTGTGTGTGTGTGTGTGTGTGTGTGTGTGTGTTTATATTACAGCACCACTTGTGTGTGTGTGTGTGTTAGGGTGACCATATTTTGATTACTGAAAACCAGGACACTCGGCCCGGCAAACAGATCCTCAAATGATACTCGAAGTTTACTCAAAGATGCCTTGTTAATTTCAATACATTTAAAGCAGGCTATGCGTGCGCTATGTGTGTGTGTGTGTGTTTATATTACAGCACCACTTGTGAGTGTGTGTGTGTGTGTGCTTGTGTCTGTGTGTGAGTGTTTATATTACAGCACCACTTGTGTGTGTGTGTGTGTGTGTGTGTGCTTGTGTCTGTGTGTGAGTGTTTATATCACAGCACCACTTGTGAGTGTGTGTGTGTGTGTGCTTGTGTCTGTGTGTGAGTGTTTATATTACAGCACCACTTGTGTGTGTGTGTGTGTGTGTGTGTTTGTGTCTGTGTGTGAGTGTTTATATTACAGCACCACTTGTGTGTGTGTGTGTGTGTGTGTTTGTGCGTGTGTGTGTCTGTCTGTGGGTGAGTGTGTGTGTTTATATTACAGCACCACTCGTGTGTGTGTGTGTGCGCGTGTGTGTGAGATCTGACATAACAGGCGAATAGCATGACCTTTTATGCAAATTAGTCTTCACACTAAAAGTACTTGTTTTCTGATGATAGTTTGTGTCGTGCGCTGCAATCGCCTCGGGCTGATGTCACACTGAATCACTTTGGAAAAACATTTGATAAATGATTGCGTTGATTTACTAAATAAATATGAACATGACACTTAACACTGACAATAATAATATCCACATTATTCCTGACGAGATTTACTGCGTTTTGAATTATGGGCGATGAAAATAGGCATATAATGTGTTGTGATAAATGACAAATATGCGCTTACATCTTAAACACCAGGGTCACACAAACATACAAGATAAGGAGTATTTCACACACTAAGCAATTTTTAAGTTATAGTTTAAATTATTTCATGTATGTATCTGTGAGTCATTGGTTTTAAAAGTTGAATTAATACCTCAAAATTCTTAACTTTGTAAGATTTTTATCAAGAATTGTGCATTTTTATGAACTTTGTTCTTAACTTCTGAATCCAGCCCCATACAAATGCTCTTAAAGGGACAGTTCACAAAAAAAAGAAAAAAAAAGTTGTTTCAAACCTGTTTCTTTCTTCTGCTAAACACAAAAGAAGATACCGCATGTTATCTGTCTGTACCGACAGTTGATGGACCCCACTGACTTCCATTGTAGGAAAACAATAATACTATGGAAGTCAATGGCTATCTTCTACTGTTTGATTACTGACATTCTTCAGAATATTTACTTTTGTGTTCAGCAGAAAAAAGAAACTCATGCAGGTTTTGAACAACGAGAGTGAGTGAATAATGACAACTTTTTTATTTTTGGGTGAACTATCCCTACCTGTTAACTGTCACCCCCATTTTTTTTGAATATACATGAAAATGCACATTTCAAACTTAAATGGTTGTAATTCAAGAATGCTTTGGAATATAGATGCAAGATTGGTCTCGTTTTAAAGAAGACATTTGGAAGATTTTTGTAGAAGTGAAATAAATTAGGAAAGTGAAAAAGAAAAAAAGTTATAGAAGTTTGAGTTTATGAAAATGTACAATGTAAAAAATGTAATTATTCATATTTTATATAAAATATATATTTTCAAAACCCGGGTGACTCTAAAACTGCAAAAAAAAATCAAAGCCAAAAATCTGAACAAATTTTAGGTTGATATCTCAAAAAATGAGCTTTCAGTAAGATTTTGTTTGGGTGCAGTACCAAACTTTTTCACTAGGTGACAGCCAGACTCCATTACTGCCCATATAAGGGCGCCTCCATTTCCATATCTGTTTTGAGTGATCATAACCATTATTTCCACAATTTTCATACAATTTATGAAGTAGACATCCTATTCAGAAGTAATATGAGAAGTTTGGCAGATTTTGATATGAATTCAACCTCTAAGAAACACATACAAATAACAAGTATGTGCGTTATAGCTTCCTGCCACATCACAAATGGTGAATCTATAATTTTTTTCTTTATATTTAAAAAAATGTCAGACTTTTTTTCTAAAATAATTGAATGGTTGCTATCTTTTGAACTCTTGGCATGAAAACAAACTGAGGTTTTTACCCTTCTTTCATGATTTTTCATGTTCATCACTATTTCAAAATAAAGGTCTAAACACGCCTTAGGAGTATGAAAATATTCTTGTTGCAAATTGATAAATTACGGCCTGTGTGTCATATTTTGAAAATCACCACAATATGGAAACTAGATATTGTAAGCTTTCAAATGATATATAGTTTGTCAAGATTAGTTTAGGTTTAGTATAGGATATTACTGTTTTAAAAATGTAATGGATTTGGGCCCACCGGTGGGCCCGTGACACTTAACAGGTTTTATCTGCTATTTTCTTCTTAATTTCTAACTAAGGGAATAAAAAAAATACTTATGACTCTTTAGTTTCATAATATTCATTTATCCGTCTAGCATTGCTTTTAAAAAGTCAAATAATACTTCAAGATTCTTCTGAATGAATCACAAACACAGATTTTCCTCTGCTAGACTTTATAAAAAGTGGGAAATCTGCAATTGTTTATAAAGGATTTTTTAAAACAAGTTTAAGACTTTGGGATAGTAATCTAAACAAGCACCTTAAGAAATCATAGCAATAATTATGCTTACTGTATGTTAGCAAACACAGAGATTATAATGTAACTCCACTGTCCACTAGAGGAAGCCATTGCATTGCATTTAGCCTCATTGAATATAAGTTATTATGCCTGACCCATGTTGCATAATTGCATACTTGACTTCATACTTCTGTAGTGAAATGCCTGGATTAGGCCTGTCTATTGATGTGATGCAAAAGGAACCAATTATCAGAGACATTCAACCTCCGGGTGGGCCGATGGGAACTGTGGGAACAGGAACAGATGTAATTAGTGGCCCTGTGTTATTATGAGAATGACAACAGTGATGCTGCACTTGAAAGCTGTTCCTGCCACTCTTGTGTTCAGGCCGAGACAACATGTGCTGCTTTATTTGTGTCTGAGAGCAACATGCAGCCCATTGCTCTCAAGCAGAATAAACTGCATAAAGTCTGTACATTATAGTAAAATAATGCAGTGTTATTTTTAAACACCATATATGCTACAAAACTAGGTATTATACTGTATACAACAATATTTGCATTACAATAATGATAGACATGCAATACAAAAAAGGAATATTTTCCTCAATATTTTTTGTCAAATTCAAATACACTTGGGAAAAAAAAGACCTAAGATTTCTGAATATGTTTTTTTAGAGTGTTTTTTAGATTTGTTTAAAATGTATTTGAATGGTAATTGTAAATTTTTCTTTTTGCTTCTTGACACTCATGGCTTTAACTGCAGGAGCGTTCTCTTCACGCTGTGTCATAATTACCGTAATTATGAGATTTCAACATTCACGTCCTTGTAATTACCAAAATGTTTTTACCATTTGAGTCCTTCATTTTCATTTAAGCATTGATGTTGCCATAGAAATACATAATTCCCAGTCTGAGGACGTAAATAACGGCAAGTGATGTCATCACAAAATTATTTTAATCACGACATGGCGTGAAAACAGCATGAGACAAATTACTGAGGACTAACACTAGTATTATTATAATATTAGTACAATTTATAAAAATAAATGTTGACCTACAGTTTAAAAAAAAAGGTCAACATATTTCAATCAACTCTGAACAACATGAAAGCTGCAGCATAACCCTCTCATGCATGAGTTACTATAATCTTAATTAGGATTTTTTTTTCCTATGTATTTTATTGCTGATTGGGGATAAAAACAATATCTGAACTTTTTTTTAACACATTTTTCAAAGAGATTTTCAGATGTCCACTTGAGTGGACAGTTTGTGTTTTCGGTTTAACATTAACCAAACATTAAACATAGTACAGTAATACAATATTGTGTGACAAAAAGTAATAATGATAATAATAATAACTTTATTCTTATATAGCGCCTTTAAAGCAGCTTCTCAAGGCGCTTTACATAATAAAACAAGCTAAATTAAAATACAACACAGAGAAAAAAATGAAATAAACAAAGATAAAATACAATAAAATAAAAGTCAAGTAAAAGCTAACCTAAAAAAAATGCGTTTTCAATAAAGATTTGAAATTACTTAAAGACTGTGCATCTCTGATATTTGGAGGGAGTGCATTACAAAGCCTAGGAGCATAGGATGAGAAAGCCATATCCCCGACAGTACGCAACCGAGTCTGTGGGACTGCCAATAGACCAGCTTGTGAAGAGCGTAAATGACGCTTGGGTGTGTATAAAGTTAAAAGCGCAGACAGATACTGCGGTGCCAGACCATGCCGAGCCTTATATGTGAGCATAAGTATTTTAAAGTCAACTCGGAACCTGACCGGGAGCCAGTGCAAAGACTTTAAAATTGGTGTAATGTGCTCATTTCTTCTGATTCCAGACAAGATCCTTGCAGCAGAATTTTTATACACATTGTAATTTGTTCAGTGTGGTTTTAGCAACCCCAGCAAGAAGTGCATTGCAATAGTCAATGCGAGAAAAAACTAAAGTATTAATAAGCCTTTCAGTCACCGAAAGGGATAACATAGAGCGGAGTCTGGCAATATTTCTGAGATGAAAATAAGAGTTCTTAACAATGTACCGCACATGAGAGTCAAAGGACAGACACGAATCAAATATAACTTCCAAATTTTTTAACTTAGTCTGTGCCTCCAAATCAGTTCCATCTATGTTCAAAATTAGTGAACCAGCCTTACAAAGCTGATGAGGAGTGCCAATAAGCAAGAACTCAGTCTTATAACTATTTAGACACAAGAAATTTTGAGACATCCATGTTTTTATCTCAGAAATACACTGTGTTAAAAAAGGAACATCCAGATTTTGACCAGGCTTAGAGTGAATATAAATCTGAGTGTCATCTGCATAACAGTGATAATTAAGTCCAAGTGATCTTAGTAGCAGTCCGAGTGGAAAGATGTAAATGCTAAAAAGTAAGGGGCCAAGAATTGAACCTTGGGGAACACCCGTACGGACAGAGCCAATCTCAGACCGAAAACCATTCATACAAACAAACTGTTTACGATGCGAGAGGTAAGATCTAAACCAGGTTAAAACAGTCTCAGAAACACCAAAGACAGTTTCCAGACGGTTGAGTAAAGCATTGTGATTAACAGTATCAAAAGCGGCACTAAGATCAAGAAGGATAAGAATAGAAAGAGAACCAGAATCTGAGGCTATTAACAGGTCATTGGTGACCTTGACCAAGGCTGTCTCAGTACTATGAAATTTTCGAAAACCAGACTGAAGGGGCTCAAAAAGATTATTTACTGTAAGATGACTATGTAGCTGCAAAGCCACAAAACGTTCCAAACTTTTTGCCAGAAATGGAAGATTTAATATGGGGCGATAGTCATTTATGTTATCCAACTCTGCATCACGCTTCTTCGGAACAGGCGTTACAGTTTTCAATGCTGCTGGGACAACACCAGAACACAAAGATTCATTGACAATGCCAAGAACAACTGGACACAATGAGTCAAAACAGGATTTAAACAGGCTTGTAGGGAGGGGATCAAGTAAGCAAGTGGTAACTTTCATACCTGTTACCACCCTAGTGAGCAGCTCAGAGTCAGCTTCAGAAAAGATAGTAAAGGATGTGCCAGAGAAACAAGGCAAGCAAAGTGACAAAAAAGTAACGTGCATTGTGTAATCGGATTACTTTTTGATATAACGAGTTAAGTAACGCACCACAAGTAACATGTATTACGTAATCAGATTACTTTTCTAATGTTGCGAGTAACGCATTACAAGTTATGTGCATTAATCACATTATTTTTTGATGTAACATGTAAAGTAACGCACTTCAAGTTATGTGCATTAAGTAATCAGATTACTTTTTGATGTTACGGGTCCAGTAACACATTACAAGTAACTTGCATTACATAATCAGATTACTTTTTTGATGTACCGAGTAACACATTACAAGTAACTTGCATTACTAAATCAGATTAAATTTTGATGTAACGAGTAAAGTGGCGCACTAAGTAACATGCATTTCATAATCAGATTACTTTGGGATGTAATGAGTAAAGTAACATTAAAAGTAACGTGCATTGTGTAATCTCACTGGTAAAGTAATACATTACAACAGCATTGCAGTGTTTTCAAGAACAACCATTACAGTATGAATTGTAACTGGACTATAGCTAGTGATGCATGATGTCCTATTTAGTGTACAGATGATTAATCGAAATTTACGCCCAATCTAAAATCTATACGTGGAAAATGTAACGATATGACTCTTTAGATGTTACTTGATTCTACAACATATTTTTTTTTTAACCTGCAAAAGTCTCCTAGGATATAAGGAATGGTTGGATATTCCAGAGCAACTTGGCATTTATTGCTGGCCGTCGGCCATCTTGGTTTGGTGAAAAAAAACATTCCACATACAACAGTTTGCCACTTGGTAACAATGTATAGGATGATGCATTATTTTCACTGATTGTCTTTAAAACCCATGCATAAGCAATCTAATGCATTTTGAATAGCAGTCCACTGTAGTGACCTCTATGCATGAAAGGGTTAAATAATAAAAGTCAACTAAACTTGTCTTGTAAACATGTTTAGAGTATTCTTCACAAAAGATTATAAATATTAGATCTCACTGTGAAGCCAGATTTTTCAGTGTAACTGCCTGGAAATGACACTACAATGAGGCTGTGCGCTTCACTGAATCATGTCATTACACTGTACACAGATGGCGAGGGACACATTCATGCTCAAGACTGACAGAAATGCGCTTTGCTAAGGGAACGACACTATTAGTGCTTGTATAGGGTCAGTCAGTGATGTAAACAAATCCTAAGTATTAAACTTTGACAGGTATTTCCATATCTCATAAATCTCACACAGCCACACGTCAGAGAGAGATTTGAGGACGGCCCTTATGAAAATTAACCATGTTTTTACTACAAAAAAAACATGGTAACCACAAATTAATCATGGTTTTGCTACACTTACCATAGTTTTATCATTTATGAAAAGTGTCTTTCCTTAGATTTTGCTTCTTGACACTCATGGCTTTAACTGCAGGAGCGTTCTCTTCACGCTATGTAATAATTACCGTAATTATGAGATTTCAACATTCACGTCCTTGTAATTACAACTTGTAAGCTGGATTTTTTCCCTTCATATTCATTTAAGCATTGATGTTGCCATAGAAATACATAATTCCCAGTCTGAGGACGTAAAGAACGGCAAGTGTTGTCATCACAAAATTATGTTAATCACGACATAGTGTGAAATCAGCAAATTACTGAGGACTAACACTAGTATTATTATATGATTATTCAGTAGTTCATCTGTAGGAATGCAAGTTGTATCTCCTCATTCATCTCTTTCCCCAATCATTTTCTGTCTATTTTTTATCTAATAAAGGGCAAAAAAGCCCATAGAGTATATAAAAATATACTTGTATCATCACCACCAATAATAAAAAAAAGATTTTAATTATAAAAAAAATAATAATGAAATAATAAACAAATTAACCATGGCTTTGCTACACTTACCATAGTTTAATCATGGAATTTGTAGTAAAACGTGGTTATACAAATGGTAATCAATCTGTCAAAAAAAAACAAAAAAAACATGGTTTCTAAACTTTTACCACAATAAAACCCTGATTAATTTTCATAAGGGTTTTTACTTGGGCCTTTAAGTCTTAGCGTATAGCAACCACTCAGCATCCAAGCAATGGTTTATGAGAAGACCCGACTCATTTCCCTCAGATCTGTTTCTCTCTGTGCAACAGAACTTTTTTCTGACATGTCTTTAAATGCAGTTTAGATCAAATTAGGTCTCAAATGAAGCTCAACCCAGACGAGTCCGCAGTCACACCGTCCCATACATGGACAAAATATTCCCCTCTCGCTGCAGTAATCAGACTGAATGTCATTTATCATAGTCAAATACAAAATTATTTTTCTTGGCAATCACAAGCGTGTATATAAAAAGCATAACCTGTTCAATTATCCGTGATATTTTAGCAGGAGCCTGAGTTTGAGTTTTTCCGAAGCCTTTCCAAAATGTTGTTTCAGCTCACGCATTAGAATAATGAACGTGACTCCAATCACTATATAAAAATAAAGATGCAACACAAACAGTCCTGAATCAAAGTGCTCTGTCATATATATGTGTATAAAGGTTTGTAGAGCTTGATTTCACTTAATTTCATTGATCAAAACTGATTATTTGGTTTTGAACACATTCATTTGTAGGTGCATTGAGGGGATGGATTTTGTTTTCCGGCTGTAAAAAAAAAAAGATCTTTATGCTGCGTTATATAAAGACACACAGACACACAGATACACAAACAAACACACACACACGCACGCACGCACGCACACACACACACTTTGAAACAATCAGTATTCATAAAAATCGAGTAAAACTGTTCCTGTACTCCAGTAAAATAAATCAGTGCAGATTTGACACAGAAAGACACGAGCTGAAGGAGGACCTTTGTACAATAA
Source organism: Meda fulgida (assembly GCA_030578275.1). NCBI lineage: Eukaryota > Metazoa > Chordata > Actinopteri > Cypriniformes > Leuciscidae > Meda > Meda fulgida. Next base: position 32,580,349 of record CM060629.1, on the reverse strand, counting down.
TACGAAAATACTTTTACTTGATAGTCTAAACTATTAATGAGACGCTTTTGTTCATATTGATAATTTAGAAGCCTTTGAAATATGTGTGTCAGATATGATACAGTAATTGTAATCCCTGATATTTTAAAACAGAAGAGTACAGTGTACTTTTAAAATAATCCCTGAAATAATCGCATCTGTGTGACCTTTGTGACAGTGAGTGTCAGCGTGTAACGGCACAGAGGCTGTTATTGATGGATGGAGCACTTAAACACTATATCAGACTGACAGCAAAGCCGGCTTTCACAAGTGAAAGAACATTTGCACAGAAGTCTAAAAGCCACAGCAGCCAAAAATGACCAATTTAAATGTGTCAGAGAAAGGGAGTAAAATGCTACATTTCTATTTAAACACATTATAACACAAGACTTTTTGCTCTGAAGTGTTGGACCACATCAGAGAACACAATGTTCAGAATCTGAATCGTGAATGTGACCGAGAGTTTTGATCGATTGAGTAAATCAGCATGAGGAAGTTGATTCGTCTGGAGAATCTGTGAAACACCTCCTGTCTCACACAGTGACCCACAGGCGCCTGTCATCCTCAATAACACACACACACACACACACACACACACACACACACACACACACACTCCTGTCATCCTCAATAACACACACACACACACGCACACACACACACGCCTGTCATCCTCAATAACACACACACACACACGCACACACACACACACGCACACACACACACACACACACACACACACACACACACACACACACACACACACACACGCCTGTCATCCTCAATAACACACAAACACACACACACACACACACACACACAGACAGACACACACACACACACACACACACACACACACACACACACACACACACACACACACACACGCCTGTCATCCTCAATAACACACAAACACACACACACACACACACACAGACACACACACACACACACACACACACACACACACACACACACACACACATAGACAGACAGACAGACAGACACACACACACACACACACGCACACAGACAGACAGACAGACAGACACACACACACGCACACAGACAGACAGACAGACACACACACACACACACACACACACAGACACACATAGACAGACAGACAGACACACACACGCACACGCACACAGACAGACACACACACACGCACACAGACAGACAGACAGACACACACACACACACACACACAGACACACACAGACAGACAGACAGACAGACAAACACACACACACAGACACACACAGACAGACAGACACACAGACAGACACACACACACACACACAAACGCGCACACACGTCCCATCACAGGAAGTGCTTCAGACACACTCCTCCAGATGGTTCAGGAGTGGGCCGTGGACACACACATCAGCGCGGAGAGACGGAGAGAGAGATGAAGGCATGGAGGAACGGAGAGAGGCAGTGGAGGAATGAACAATAGAAGATCAGGGAGATTTCACAAAGAAGTTACAAAGAAAAATATTTTTTACCAGAAATAAACTAGGAAAAAAAGCTAAAGAGAAAAGAATACAGACACCCAGATATGCACAATTAAAATAAACTCACAAATGATGTACAAACATTAACACACACACAAATAAACAATCTACAATAAATCACCCAGATAGACATGCATAAAAACACATCATTTCCTTTAACTCACCAGAACTCCCTCACTTTCTGCCATTTACCCCATTAATTCATGCCTTCCTTCCATTTCCCCCATCAGTCTGGCAGGTCATGCTCCATGTATCCCATAATTGCAGCATGAGTGTGTATCTCCAGCCTCAGGTCCCAGCACACGCATCAGGAATCACTTCTCAGGGGAGATGGCAGGATTCCCGGCAGCTCATTCCCTCTGTGGTCCTGCATCAGTATTCACCACCACCCTCCATCCCACTCACTTTCTTCATTCTCTTCCATTATAATTCAGGAGTTCGTGCACTTGCGCGTGCCTTACGAGGACTTACAAAAACGCGATCTTACGACCAATTCGTATGAATTTGTACGAATGATTAAAAGGTGGCTAATTCGTACGAATTCATACGACCTCACTCGTACGGTTTCGTACGATTTGTCTAAACCGACGTGATGGGGGCGGGGTCAGGGGTAGGTCATTCGTATGAATTCATACGAATTAGACACCTTATAAATTCTAACGAATTGCCGTGAGATCGGGCTGCTTACAAACAGCTACAAGTGTATGCACTACTTGCTTTATACAAGCACAGGATTTACCCTATTATGCTGTAGCGGGTTGATTGACTGCAGCAGGTGTAGGTCATACTCTCTGGACCAATCAGGACTGAACTGCATGCTATATGGGCAGAGGGTGGCTCGTGTGACACTTTATGGTTTTGCCATCAGAGGCACATTTTCGTGGTGGGTCCTCGTGTTCGTGGTGCAGTTACGGTTATCAAACAGGTAGTAGAGCGTGGCTAACTTTCTCATTTCCTAGAGGCCTCGTTAGTGTTGCAATGGGAATTACAGTGTGCAATGTCTTTTGCAGTGTTTCTCCTGTCCCAAACCGATCTTTCCTGTAACGGAACCGGGTTGCGTGGTGCTGTTGGTAGGTTGAATCTGTTTTTCTCTTTAAAACATCTGCGTTATTGAGTATAAAGTAATGGGCCGTTTGATTGTAGGTTTCGTGTAGCTGTACTAAACGACACGATTAGTATATATGCGTAGATCCCTGACGGTTATGTATGTAAGCCAGTCGGCATTGTGTTTATATTTAATCATGCACCGTGACTAAATGTGATTTGTTTATGTACATTAGGACTGTGCAGCGCTTGCTGGCGCCGGTTCCTGCACGAGTCTCTCATTTCCCGCTATGCTGCTGTTCTGTCTCTACGGATTGCTCTATTTTAACTGATTCCGGTGTACTGACCGACTGTTCATGAGGAAGAGCTAGAGGAGTTTATTCCGGCCTCGGGACTCCTTGATGCACTTTATAGCGCAGGATTCATCGCGCAATTGGGCGTTTGGTCATTCTGTATTTCAGTGACTGTGATACAGCCGACGGCTTGGCCTTTTTCTGGCCTATCGGCGTTATTAATGTATGTGTGTATGTGTGTGAAAGGTGTTTGTTGCTTGATTATGATTAAGTGATTTTTGATTAGTTTGTTTCTTTGGTTTAAGTGTTTATAAAGATTGTTTTTTTGTTTTCGTTTGATTTGTTTTGGTATATTGTGTGATTTCTGTCTTTATTAACTGAATGTGTTTTCTTTTAGTGCTGAGTGCCAGAAGTGGTGGCGTCGGTGTCCTTGGTGGTGGGGTCTCCTCCTGTGTGCTGTTTCCCTTTTGTTATTGTGTATTTGGAGTATGGTTACTTTGGTGTGTACGTGTGATTAGGGAATCCTTAACCCCTGAGGTCCCAAACATTATGACCTGGCTTCCTCCAATGGTAAGGCCTCAGCACTCGTTTTCCCTTTTTCTTTTCTTTTTTTGTGTGTTCGTGTGAAACCTACTTTATATTTGATGTCCATTTTAATGATCTAAATAAAATTATTGTTTTACTGGAACTGCGTCTCTGGCTTCATGCATGAACCGAACCTGTGTGCTTCCTGTAAGTTTGGAGAGTTACTCATTGAGCTAGTTTAACTCTATTTCCCGGGGTGAAACTCCCTGGGTGGCGTAGTTGGTGTTTTCATTCAAATTTAAGACTCTGAACAGGTTAAAAAGGGGCTTCACTCCCCCAAGGGTGAGAAGTTTCCCTTTTACCAACAAAGTTTCCACCCGCCACAATGCTTTATCGACACAAATTAATAAGTCAAACAGCAAAGAGCCACCCACAAATAGGAGTTCATTTGAACAAGGGTTAAATTACTCGCCAGGCTACAGAAGAATACCATAATTCCTCCATTCAACAAGGCCTAAATCACCGAGAGTCACGCAGACCGATAACAACCCAGCCACAACACATAATACGGAATAACATGCCTTACCTTAACACGGAATGGATTTCGCGCGCAGATCAATGGCCTCCAACGTTTATATTTTTTCTACGCATCTTTGAATGAGCATGTACTAAACATGATTTAAATTTGCAGCGCCACCACACCTTGATGCTCATGACAAGAATAGCATGTCTAGTTATCTTCATTGAAGTGAATTAGGTTTAAATCGTCGTCATGCATGAATGAATTATATTTTTGCTATGATCACACAAAACTGAAATTGCACTTCAAAATAAAACAGTCAATATTTTTTTAGACCCCCCCAAAATTTCATGAATCACGTATTCAGGGGAGCCCATGTCTTAAGGGAAGCCGAGCTCCCCCCTCAAGCTTGCGGCCATCACCCCCATATTGAAAAAAAACAGACATTCCCAACAGCTGCCGTCCCATCTCAAACCTCCCATTTCTGTCCAAAATCCTGGAACGAGCTGTTGCTACTCAACTTCATACTCACCTAAACTCCAATATGAACCATCCCAATCCGCTCTAAACATAGCACCGACACTGCCCTCCTCAAAATTACCAACAACTGCCGACTCTGGTCTCCTCACCATCCTCATCTCTAGACGTCAGTGCAGCCTCCGACACCATCAAACTCTCCATCCTCCTTCCACGCCTTCAGCACCAAATTGGAATAACTGGCTCCCTTCTAACCTGGTTCACTTCCTATCTTACTGACAGACATCATTACATCTCTATAAACAACTGCAAGTCTTCTACCACGTCAGTCACTCATGGTGTCCCCCAGGGTTCAGTTCTAGGCCCCCTCCTCTTCATCTTGTACATCAGGGGTGGGCAATTCATTTCTCCATGGGGTCACACGAGAAACTGGGGCGGTTGTAGAGGGCCGGACCAATACACTTATGGCGCTTTTCCACTGTATGGTACAGTACGGCTCGCTTTAAATGGTACCACCTCTGTTGAGGTTCCAAGCGTACCGTACCGATACTAAAATGTGACGTGGAAGCACTGTAGATCACTGATTGGTCAGACAGACAGATTCGTCACTACCAGCGTCATTGTATTTGCGAGACATCAAACCCGCTAGATTTAAATAGCTAGTAACGGCCACCGCTGTAGCACCTGTTTTAAAACTACTTGCTTGACTTACTTGAAGAAAAAAAACTTCCAAAAAAGAAATGGCTGAATCATGGTCAGTGGACGAGAAGCGCAGACGTTCCTCTTGTTGGTTGACGAGGAATGGATAAACTATAACGATCAGTCATAATCCCACCCACTTTGAAGCGGTACTAACTGCAGTGGAAAAGCAACTGAGCTAAAGCGAACTGAACCGTGCCGCGCAGAGCCGAGTCGTACCATGCAGTGGAAAAGCGAAGCGAGCCAAACCGTGCCGCGCCGAGCCGAACTGTACTGAGCCGTACCGAGTCGTGCCATTAAAGAAACACTCCACTTTTTTTTGGAAATAGGCTCAGTTTTCCAACTCCCCTAGAGTTAAACATTTGAGTTTTACCATTTTCAAATCCATTCAGCCGATCTCATGGTCTGGCGGTAGCACTTTTAGCATAGCTTAGCATAGATCATTGAATCTGATTAGACCGTTAGCATCACTCTCAAAAAAATTACCAAAGAGTTGCAATATTTTTCCTATTTAAAACTTGCCTCTTCAGTAGTTACATCGTGAACTAAGACCGACGGAAAATGAAAAGTTGCGATTTTCTAGGACAATATGGCTAAGAACTATACTCTCATTCCTACGTAATAATCAAGGAACTTTGCTGCCGTGCCATGTGTGCACTCACGCCCGCCTCCTCAGGTCTGTTGATGCTAACACACTCAAGACCATCAGGACTAAGCGCCGGACCAGGGGCGTTTTTCATCCATTTCATTCCCACCTCTCTTGCTTTGCCTCTGCTTGTCCATGCATCTATGTGTTTTCATTTTTTGCCAGTTGCTGTATGTAACCTTGCCTATATACCTTGTCTGTTTGTTTTTGACTATGTAAACCAAAAGAGTCTAGAAAAGCACTATAAAAAATAAATGTTGTTATTGTTATTAGTATTCACTGGGAAATATCAAATATAAGAGCAACCGAGAGAAAACTCATCGAAATGGGTGTTAAAACTTGTTTACCCAGAAAATGAAAAGTCTGTCATCATTATCCCACCCATTTTCCCATAAAACAGACAGCAGACCTATGCAATTAATCAAAATAAAACAAGGTTATGATTATAGATGCAACATGGAAAGTGACATCAAAGTTACATAAATGATTTCATTATTGTTTTACAGTGCAGTGATGGCAAATCAGATACAGTGATATTAGTCTACAGGCGACAACCAGAGATCATGCACAGATGCAGATTTATTTTTAATTTCAATAACTTTTGATATTGTCTCAGAAATATATTGAATGTCTGATGAGTTAAATGTGAGACAATTATTCTTGGCTAAAGCCTTTATTGTATAACCTGAGGGTGCGACTAAATGAAAACTTTTATTCAAGCCTTTGACTTTATGCTTAGTTAATTTATTCACACGAAATAACATGATTATTCTTTTCAAACGGTTTTGAATTTATACTTCAAGAAGGTTGAACCATACCTTGTACAAACAGTGAACAGAAAGCTAATAAACAAATCCAAAGAGCAATGGGATTTTTTTGTCTTTCCTGCTAAAAGTTGCACTCCTATAAAAAGACTGATGAAAGCCCAGCTAAATATACATCCAGGAGTAATTGCTCATAGTTAGCAGTGGTAACCCAAGCCAGGATTAGATGCATTGCTGAAGCTGGAAGAACAGGGAGTCCAGCCAGTTTCCCAGTCGTGATGAACGTCTCGAGTCTGAATCTGAGGGAAACTCCACTGGGATTCACACGGGACTGATAACTGAACTGAACGCAGGCTGTGGATTTCACACACACACACGACAAACAATCATAGTGAATTTACAGCTGCAGGGAAGACTGAGAGGATTTATGAGAACGCTTTTATGTCATGGGGTTTTAAGTTCTGGCTGTTTCAACACTGTAAAATAATTGCGTTAAATTTACGGTAAAAAACTGTTTACCAGAAATTTACCGTAAAAAATATGGTAGCAACATTTTAGGTATTAAAGACTTAACTTAAAATTTACTGTAATAAACCGTGTTTCATAATCTGATATGATGTTAATTTACCGACCTATTGAAGTATTAATATCTGTTTTGTACCATTGTAATACCCTGACAACCAGCAATTACAGCAGTAATGAGTCACATGATCAATCAAAGCTCATCACAAACAGCTCTTCCACAAGAAAGTTATCACTATACAGAAGCTGCACAGTGTCATTCACACAAACATTAAACACCATCATGGTAACACACATGGAATTTAAAAAATGCAATAAACATTAATTTAACAACATTAAATGTAACATAAAACCCTAATGTACATAACGGATTAGAAAAAAAACCTAAAAAAACTATGAAGAAACATAGTTTTGTGGGAGTGTCAATTTACGTTTTTTCACTGTAAATTATACAATGAGTTGTTCTTTTTCACTTCCAAAAATTGTAAATTTAATGGTATTTTACAGTAAAATTACATTAAATGTACAGTTAGATCTATCACAGTTATTTACAATATAGAGCAAGGAAACATTCTGTTAACCAATTGACAGTTTTTCACTGTAGTATTTTTACAGTCTTTCACCGTTAAAATCACAATCATTTTTACAGTGAACATAATTATACGGTATGATAAAGGTCTGTTAGGTAATTAGGTAAAGGACAGTTAGTTAAAACCCATTTTACTTTTTATTTCTAAGTGAAACAGAATATAAATGTCACATTTCAACTACAACAAAATGAATGAATGTATAAATAAACTAATAGGTTGGATTTTTCTGGATTTTGTCAGAAATTATTGCCATTTTACATACTTTTAATGTTTCATAGCAAATATTGTTATTTGCATTTTTTCTCCCATGCATTTAATATTAACATGCATTAAATGACTGCATTAAGTATTTGCAAGATTTAAGAAAGGCATCTAGAAAAGCAGACTTTTCTAACGAAAATTCGCAAAAAACAAATTTCTCATTTCTGTAGTTGAGTGGCTCATCTTACCCTCACATATAGCAGACAGCTCATGTTTAGTAAACTAATGATGCC
>CM060629.1:32529737-32567237 GCA_030578275.1 Meda fulgida | reverse complement strand
ACAGAGATGCATTCGGAAGTGCATTTTCAGAAATGCTGGTACAAACTTGTCAAACTGTGCAGCCTCTCTGCTCAACCAGTGAATAATCCATCGATCCGCGAAAGTTATTTGAGTTCTTTAGTGGTCTAGTGGTAGATCATTTGCCAAACGTGTCAGAGGATACGGGTTCGAATCCACACTTGTATAGCCTAGCTGTTTTTTTCTCTCTCATCAAAACTGAATATGTTCAGCAGGGACACGTTTGTGTGCATTTTATTTTGTGATTTCACCGGAACGAATAGTCTCTACAACGGCGATAGATTGAAGCGCGCGTCCGAGTGAAGACTGTGCGCGACAGCACGAGACACGAGAGAACAACTATCCATGCAACTGATAGCAGCGGGAACGAGAGCTCAGTTTGATTAAAAAAAACAAGTGAATGCTCTGCTAACTGGAGATGTTTTATTTATTTGTATTAACATCCGTGCCTCAATGTTTCAAAAAGTGGTGGGTACAAAATGACTCATGACGAAATCTGGTGGGGACGTGTACCCACCGAAATCGACGCCTATGTGCGTTACTATTATAGACAGTAACGGTTACTATGTAGGCTATTGATTGAATAAACTGTAATCCGAACGCACCCCGTGGCTCACACAGCTAGTGAGGAGGTGGGTTAATAACGAGGTAAGCGATTATGATTGGCTAAGGCAGAGTCATGTTTCCTGGTAGCCAATCAGATCCAGTGTTTTTACACACATGCCAGCACAAGCGCCACACACACACACACACACACACACACACACACACACACACACACACACACACACACACACACACACACACACACACACACACACACACACAGCTAAACAGAGATTCGATGAAGCAGCAGATGGCGAGTCAGGAGCAATCCAATGAAAAGTTGGCATTTTCAAGGTGCAATATAAGCACTACTTCTGTTCTACTCATTTCTACTGACTTGTGAAAACTGCTAAAAAAACTTTGTAGCAATGTTCAGGGAAGAAGGAGGCGGGAACCGGCGAACAATCAAAATATAATTTATTTTAAATAAAACAAACAAACAAAAATACCGCCAGCAGCCCCTCGCGGACGACTGCTGGCTACCGAAAATAAATATAACTAAAGTAAAATACAGAAACAAAACACAACTAAAATACAGGCCTGTTCCTCTCTCGATCATCAACGTCGTCGCTCCTCCTTTATGCTTCCGCTCCTCCGTGAGAGATGCGAGACCGGTGTGCTTCACAGGTGCTGCTCATTAGCAATCGCACCACCGGCCTCGCGCCGTTCTCTCACGCCCCTCGGCCGTCCTGTTCGCCACATACCCCCATCGCCCCTCACAGGCCGGGGGGTACTCACGAGCCTGTGCCTACTCCCCCCCCGGCGGCGGCGATCCCTGGGGGGTATGGACAGACAAACCGAGGGAAACGGAGACGGAAGCATGAGGAGCGACAGATCGAGAGAGGGGAGAGAGGAAAAAAAAATTGGTCCGGTTCCCACAACGCGCTGCCATCTGGTCCCCCACCAGCTAGGCGATCTCCTCCGCGGTGCCTGGCGGCGACGCTGGGTAGCCCTCGGTGGACGGCTCGACGCTCCTCCGCCGCCCGGTGGACGGCGACGGCTCCTCGGGTGCCTTGGGCAGACGGTAGGAGTCCCCCGCTCCCTGCTCCTCCCCTTCACTGGTGGACGGCAGCAGGCTCCGGCCCACGGCGAGCGGCGGCGACTCCTCCTCTCCCTCCCGGATGGCAGCCGCCCCTCCAATACCCAGGCGGCCGGCAGCGAGCTCGACCGTCCCACCGGCAACTCACTCCAGCGCCCCGCCTCGAGCGTCCGTGGCCGCGAGTCCCCCGCTCCCTGCTCCTCCGCTCGCTCGGCGGATGGCAGCAGGCTCCGGCCCACGGCGAGCGGCGGCGACTCGCGCACCATGCTCGATGGCACCGCGGATTCCCCACACCGGCGAGGACTCTCTGACAGCGCGTTCCTCCCTCTTCCCGGGTTTCGGCACCAGTGTAGCAATGTTCAGGGAAGAAGGAGGCGGGAACCGGCGAACAATCAAAATATAATTTATTTTAAATAAAACAAACAAACAAAAATACCGCCAGCAGCCCCTCGCGGACGACTGCTGGCTACCGAAAATAAATATAACTAAAGTAAAATACAAAAACAAAACACAACTAAAATACAGGCCTGTTCCTCTCTCGATCATCAACGTCGTCGCTCCTCCTTTATGCTTCCGCTCCTCCGTGAGAGATGCGAGACCGGTGTGCTTCACAGGTGCTGCTCATTAGCAATCGCACCACCGGCCTCGCGCCGTTCTCTCACGCCCCTCGGCCGTCCTGTTCGCCACAAACTTCTTTTTTAACAGTAATGCAAATAGTTACTTTCCCTGGTAACGAGTTACTTTTATTATAGAGTAATTCAGTTACTAACTCAGTTACTTTTTGGAACAAGTAGTGAGTAACTATAACTAACTACTTTTTTAAAGTAACGTTCCCAACACTGATGGTGACCAACATCAAACTGCAGATTGTGATGTTGATTATGCATTATTAGGAAGTAATGCGGCGTCAGTCGGGAAGTTATGCTTTGTTTATTGTTTTGGGAAGCTTTTCCAGAGAGTTTTTCTGGCCTCGGCTTGTCTAAGCGCTGATGAGGGAAGGGGAAGAGGTGTGTGTGTGTGTGTGTGTGTGTGTGTGTGTGTGTGGGCTGAAAGAAGAAAAACAACAGGAACAGCATGAACACGGGCCAACAGAAATCTGCAGAGCTCAGAACATAATCATAATCCTGGAAATACATTGAGCATACAGCAGGGACGTCGTTAGGCCTATTTTAGGGGGGCTGAAGCTACCCCAAAAATGTTCCTTAGCCCCCCTAAATGATAATAAGAACAACAATAACAATTCGATTTATGAGTATCCTCATAAGGAAAGGGGATACGGGATATTTTCGGGAGTCTTCCGCATAATAATAGCGGATCCATGATGTGCGCAAATTAGTTTAAATCTCCCGGAATTATTAGAGCTCGCGAGCTCCAAACCGTGTAGCGCGCGCACACAGAGAAAGAGAAAGCGAGAGTCCTTGCGTGTGTGTGCGAATGTTTGTGCGTGTGCCTCACGAAGCACATGTAAAGCTACCCCCCCCTCAACAAAACGTGCCTGGGGGCTAAGACCCCCCCCCCCCCCCCCCCCCGGTCTTCCAAACCTAGTGACGTGACCCCACACACACCTGTAGTGACCCCACACACCTGCAGTGACCCCAAACACACCTGCAGTGACTCCACACACACACACACACCTGCAGTGACCCCACACACCTGCAGTGACCCTGCACCACCTGCAGTGACCCACACACACAACTGAAGTGACCCCACACACACAACTGCAGTGGCCCCAAACACACCTGCAGTGACCCCACACACCTGCAGTGACCCCACACACCTACAGTGGACCCACACACACACCTACTGTGGCCCCAAACCACACCTCATTGACCCCACACACCTGCAGTGACCCCAAACACACCAGCAATGACTCAACACACACCTGCAGTGACCCCACACACACCTGCAGTGACCCCAAACACACCTGCAGTGACCCACACACACCTGCAGTGACCCACACACACACCTGCTGTGGCCCAAACACACCTGCAGTGACCCTACACACCTGCAGTGACCCCACACACCTGCAGTGACCCACACACACCTGCAGTGACCCCACACACCTGCAGTGACCCACACACACCTGCAGTGACCCCACACACACCTGCAGTGACCCCACACCTGCAGTGACCCCACACACACCTGCAGTGACCCCACACACCTACATGATCCCCACACACCTGCAGTGACCCACACACACACCTGCAGTGGCCCCAAACACACCTGCAGTGACCCCACACACCTACAGTGACCCACACACACACCTACTGTGGCCCCAAAACACACCTGCAGTGACCCCACAACACCTGCAGTGACCCCAAACACACCTGCAGTGACTCAACACACACCTGCAGTGACCCCAAACACACCTGCAGTGACCCCAAACACACCTGCAGTGACCCCAAACACACCTGCAGTGACCCCACACACACCTGCAGTGACCCCACACACACCTGTAGTGACCCCACACACCTGCAGTGACCCCAAACACACCTGCAGTGACCCACACACATGCAGTGACCCCCCACACACCTGCAGTGGCCCCAAACACACCTGCATTGACCCCACACACCTGCAGTGACCCACACACACACCTGCTGTGGCCCCAAACACACCTGCAGTGACCCCACACACCTGCAGTGACCCACACACACCTGCAGTGACCCCACACACCTGCAGTGACCCACACACACCTGCAGTGATTCCCACAAACACCTGCAGTGACCCCACACACACCTGCAGTGACCCCACACAGCTGCACGTGACCCCACACACCTGCAGTGACCCCACACACCTGTAGTTGACCCACACACACACCTGCAGTGGCCCCACACACCTGCAGTGTCCCCACACACCTGCAGTGACCCCAAACACACCTGCAGTGACTCAACACACACCTGCAGTGACCCCACACACACCTGCAGTGACCCCAAAACACACCTGCAGTGACCCCAAACACACCTGCAGTGACCCCACACACACCTGCAGTGACCCCACACACACCTGTAGTGACCCCACACACCTGCAGTGGCCCCAAACACACTTGCAGTGACCCCACACACATGCAGTGACCCCCCCACCAACACACCTGCAGTGGCCCCAAACACACCTGCATTGACCCCACACACCTGCAGTGACCCACAACACACCTACTGTGGCCCCAAACACACCTGCAGTGACCCCACACACCTGCAGTGACCCACACACACCTGCAGTGACCCCACACACCTGCAGTGACCCACACACACCTGCAGTGATCCCACAAACACCTGCAGTGACCCCCTACACACCTGCAGTGACCCCACACACCTGTAGTGACCCACACACACACCTGCAGTGGCCCCAAAACACACCTGCAGTGTCCCCACACACCTGCAGTGACCCCACACACCTACAGTGACCCACACACACACCTGCTGTGGGCCCCAAACACACCTGCAGTGACCCCCACACTCCTGCTGTGACCCACACACACCTGCAGTGACCCAGACACAACTGCAGTGACCCAACACACCTGCAGTGACTGACCCCCACACACCTGCAGTGACCCCACACAACACCTGCAGTGACCCCACACACACCTGCAGTGACCCCCCCACACACCCTGCAGTGACCCAACACACCTGCAGTGACCCACACACACCTGCAGTGACCCAACACACCTGCAGTGACCTGACCCCACACACCTGCAGTGACTGACCCCACACACCTGCAGTGACCCCACACACACCTGCAGTGACCCACACACAACTGCAGTGACCCAACACACCTGCAGTGACTGACCCCACACACCTGCAGTGACCCCACACACACCTGCAGTGACCCACACACACCTGCAGTGACCCCACACACCTGCAGTGACCCAACACACCTCAGTGACCCACACACACCGCAGTGACCCCACACACCTACAGTGACCCCACACACCTGCATTGACCCACACACACACCTGCAGTGGCCCCAAACACACCTGCAGTGACCCCCACACACCTACAGTGACCCACACACACACCTACTGTGGCCCCAAACACACCTGCAGTGACCCCACAACACACCTGCAGTGACCCCAAACACACCTGCAGTGACTCAACACACACCTGCAGTGACCCCAAACACACCTGCAGTGACCCCAAAACACGACCTGCAGTGACCCCAAACACACCTGCAGTGACCCCACACACACCTGCAGTGACCCCACACACACCTTTAGTGACCCCACGACACCTGCAGTGACCCCAAACAACACCTGCAGTGACCCCACACACCGTGCCAGTGACCCACACACACCTGCAGTGACCCACACACACACCTGCTGTGGCCCCCAAACACACCTGCAGTGACCCCACACGACCTGCAGTGACCCACACACACCTGCAGTGACCCCACACACCTGCAGTGACCCACTCAGCACCTGCAGTGATCCCACAAACACCTGCAGTGACCCCACACAACAACCTGCATTGACCCACACACAGCTGCAGTGACCCCCACACACCTGCAGGTGACCCCCACACACCTGTAGTGACCCCACACACACACCTGCAGTGGCCCCACACACCTGCAGTGTCCCCACACACCTGCAGTGACCCCAAACACACCTGCAGTGACTCAACACACACCTGCAGTGACCCCACACACACCTGCAGTGACCCCCAAACACACCTGCAGTGACCCCAAACACACCTGCAGTGGACCCCCCACACACCTGCAGTGACCCCACAGCACACCTGTAGTGACCCCCCACACACCTGCAGTGGGCCCCAAACACACTTGCAGTGACCCCACACACATGCAGTGACCCCCCACACACCTGCCAGTGGCCCCAAACACACCTGCATTGACCCCACACACCTGCAGTGACCCACACACACACCTGCTGTGGCCCCAAACACACCTGCAGTGACCCCACACACCTGCAGTGACCCACACACACCTGCAGTGACCCCACACACCTGCAGTGACCCACACACACCTGCAGTGATCCCACAACACCTGCAGTGACCCCCCACACACCTGCAGTGACTCCCACACCACCTGTAGTGACCCACACACACACCTGCAGTGGCCCCAAACACACCTGCAGTGTCCCCACACACCTGCAGTGACCCCACACCACCTACAGTGACCCACACACACCTGCTGTGGCCCCAAACACACCTGCAGTGACCCCACACTCCTGCTGTGACCCCACACACCTGCAGTGACCCACACACAACTGCAGTGACCCAACACACCTGCAGTGACTGACCCCACACACCTGCAGTGACCCCCCACACACCTGCAGTGACCCCCCACACACCTGCAGTGACCCCCCACACACCTGCAGTGACCCAACACACCTGCAGTGACCCACACACACCTGCAGTGACCCAACACACCTGCAGTGACTGACCCACCCCACACCTGCAGTGACTGACCCCACACACCTGCAGTGACCCCACACACACCTGCAGTGACCCACACACAACTGCAGTGACCCAACACACCTGCAGTGACTGACCCCACACACTGCAGTGACCCCACACACACCTGCAGTGACCCACACACACCTGCAGTGACCCCACACACCTGCAGTGACCCAACACACCTGCAGTGACCCACACACCTGCAGTGACCCAAACACACCTGCAGTGACCCACACACACCTGCAGTGACCCAACACACCCTGCAGTGACTGACCCCCCACACCTGCAGTGACCCCACACACACCTGCAGCGACCCACACACAACTGCAGTGACCCAACACACCTGCAGTGACTGACCCCACACACCTGCAGTGACCCCACACACACCTGCAGTGACCCCACACACACCTGCAGTGACCCCCCACACACTTGCAGTGACCCAACACACCTGCAGTGACCCACACACACCTGCAGTGACCCAACACACCTGAAGTGACTGACCCCACACACCTGCAGTGACTGACCCCACACACCTGCAGTGACCCCACACACACCTGCAGTGACCCACACACACCTGCAGTGACCCCACACACATGCAGTGACCCAACACACCTGCAGTGACCCACACACCTGCAGTGACCCACACACACACCTGCAGTGACCCACACACACCTGCAGTGACCCCACACACACCTGCAGTGACCCACACACACCTGCAGTGACCCACACACACCTGCAGTGACTCCACACACACCTGCAGTGACCCCACACCTACAGTGACCCACACACACCTGCTGTGGCCCCAAACACACCTGCAGTGACCCCACACTCCTGCTGTGACCCACACACACCTGCAGTGACCCACACACAACTGCAGTGACCCAACACACCTGCAGTGACTGACCCCACACACCTGCAGTGACCCCCCACACACCTGCAGTGACCCCCCACACACCTGCAGTGACCCCCCACACACCTGCAGTGACCCCACACCTGCAGTGACCCCACACACACCTGCAGTGACCCAACACACCTGCAGTGACTGACCCCACACACCTGCAGTGACTGACCCCACACACCTGCAGTGACCCCACACACACCTGCAGTGACCCACACACAACTGCAGTGACCCAACACACCTGCAGTGACTGACCCCACACACCTGCAGTGACCCCACACACACCTGCAGTGACCCACACACACCTGCAGTGACCCCACACACCTGCAGTGACCCAACACACCTGCAGTGACCCACACACCTGCAGTGACCCAAACACACCTGCAGTGACCCACACACACCCTGCAGTGACCCAACACACCTGCAGTGACTGACCCCCCCCCCACACCTGCAGTGACCCCACACACACCTGCAGCGACCCACACACAACTGCAGTGACCCAACACACCTGCAGTGACTGACCCCACACACACTGCAGTGACCCCACACACACCTGCAGTGACCCCCACACACACCTGCAGTGACCCCCCACACACTTGCAGTGACCCAACACACCCTGCAGTGACCCACACACACCTGCAGTGACCCAACACACTGAAGTGACTGACCCCACACACCTGCAGTGACTGACCCCACACCACCTGCAGTGACCCCACACACACCTGCAGTGACCCCACACACACCTGCAGTGACCCCACACACATGCAGTGACCCAACACACCTGCAGTGACCCACACACCCTGCAGTGACCCACACACACACCTGCAGTGACCCACACACACCTGCAGTGACCCCACAACACACCTGCAGTGACCCACACACACCTGCAGTGACCCACACACACCTGCAGTGACTCCACACACACCTGCAGTGACCCCACACACCTGCAGTGACCCACACACACCTGCAGTGACTCCACACACACCTGCAGTGACCCCACACACCTGCAGTGACCCACACGACACCTGCAGTGACCCCCACACACCTGCAGTGACCCCAAACACCTGCAGTGGCCCACCACACACCTGCAGTGACCCCCCACACACCTGCAGTGACCCCCACACACACCTGCAGTGACCCACACACACCTGCAGTGACCCCACACACTATTATCCACTATTATCTTCAACACCCTCACCAGCAACTCTTCAAAAACTGCTCAATGTTTGACGTCAATCTGCACTTCTGAAACTAAAATACTGAATTTGCTCTGAGAGGAAAGGTTCACGGGTAATACTTTTTAATAATGGTCCGTCATTAATAAGTAACTATGCAGGAAGTAATGCAGGACTAAGGAATATTAACTACATTAACACTTCAGCCTCAACTATGAACTGATATAGAAACAAGCTTTTTTTGTTAATATTTTGACGACCTTTATTAGGGTCCATATTCTGAGTGATTTTGACCAGCTTTATTAATGTTTATTCAGAAGCCGGAAAGTTATAGTTATTAGGCAGGTGTTGCATCCATTCTAAAATCTTGCCCAGAGTAAATGCATTAATTTAATTTAATGTAATGTAACACCACCATATTGTGAAGATGCACAGCCTTTGATGTCTCTTTTAAAAGTGTTATCATACCAGATCAAACCCCGTGACTCACATTGATGCTGTCTGTATACAGACCTACATCATTTATACCTAATGACGGGGAAATGAAACACACGAAAGCTATTAATGCAGAGAGAGCGCAGTATGTTGGCGGTGAAATATGGGACAAGGTTTAAGGTTCATTTACTCATCATCATCGAGCTCAAACTCTCTTGATGCCGTTTTCCCAAAGCAACACCATGAAGCAGGAAAACAATCCCGCTGTTCCTCTGACTGAGAGACGGAGATGACACGTCCCTCTCTCACAACCCTGAAATTGGTTGGACACACACACACGGATGGACACGCTCGCTCGCTCTCACACACACACACACACACACACACACACACAACACACACACACACACACACACACACACACACACACACACACACACACACACACACACATCACACACAGACACACACACACACACCACGTTTACTTAGCTATCTAAATGGGGACATTCCCATAGACGTAATGGTTTTTATACTGTACAAACTGTATATTCTGTCCCCTTACACTAACCCCTATCCCTAAACCTACCCATCACACACAAACGCACACACACACGCACGCACGCACGCACGCGTATATATATAAACAATTCAGGGTTATTATCATTGATTAAAACAAAACCATTATAAAAAACATTTTCATTACTTAAAATAAACATCATCTGAAATAAAATAAAATGTATATAAAAAAATATATTTTATTTCACCTTTCACATTTTTTATAGTTTAAAGTTGAAGTACTAAAATAACTTAAACTAAACCTGAATAATATAAAATTACAAAAACAACCAACACTAAAAACTTAAACATAAATTCAATGAAAACAGAAACTCAAAATATTAACAAAAACTATAATGCCATCAATGATACTTAAACAACACGTGACATTATTTCAAGATAATTGAGCACATTTTCCTTCCAGATTCTCATAATGTGTCTGAACATTTTACTCTCGAGGGTATGAAAATGTAAATGTGCTTAACTAAAACACGTCATAATGCACAGCATCCTCATGCTCCTATAAACCGGCTTCATTGACTTTTTGTGATTTCTCATTTGTGATCATTTCTCATTTCTTTCTTCTGTAGTTTTTGTGAGACTCGCGCATCTACTCTGTCTGCTTTTAAAATGCAAATGTTTCTGTCTGATTATGCATTAGATTTTGATATTTCTGAAAGGAGTAATTTTATACATAATGTCAAGGAGAGCATCAATATTTATTTGGAAAAGAAACCCTTGAGTAACACATTTATATAAGCATTGTGAACATATAATGAAGCACAGATGATGCATGTAATTGAAGGCACTTCTGTATTGTTTATATGCTCGGCTTTAATTCAAAACTGTCCATTGTTTTTCATAACCAGGACAATTTTATTTTCTATATAGGTCAAACAATATCTGAGCTCAGCAGAATGGCCTTATTTTAAAGGCCGTCTGTATTTGGATTTAGAATAGAAGGTCATTTTAAAGTACATTTCTGTATTTAAACATATGAATTTGAGTGTTATTACATTGCACTGCCATCTTAAGCTAAATTAATACATTTTAATAAATGATAAAGAATAAATTTGCCTTCAGACGGTTTCATTTGACATTACAAATGTTGTGCTCAAAGTCATTAAACTTGAAGCTTATTCTTAGATAGAGAATATAATGCTGATATTTCTATAAATACTTAGAGTACCACATTAAACTGCAAAAACTGAAAGTGGGTTGATGTATTTTAACAGTATTACATCACTAAATAGATATATTTTGCTTTTATCAGAAAAAAGGAAAACAAACAAAAGCGACTGGGGGGTTTGTGTTGTCTATAAAAGCTACATCAGCTATTTATCGCTAAAGTTATTTTTACACACAAATGGCACCAGTTTCATTAAATGACCAAGGAAATCAAAACTTCAAACAAACATAAATTCACATGAAACAATCAAGACAACAGTGGCGATGAAGAGGTCAAGACTGACGCTGAGAAACTGAGACAAACTCAGAAAGCTTTGTAAAACATTATGTTTATCTCTCTCTCTCTCTCTCTCTCTCTATGTGTGTGTGTGTGTTTATTTATTTAATTTATAAATGAAAGAACAAATATGAATGCAATACACCGAGTAATAAGCAGCAATAGGTTCAGAAAAAGAGCCGCATCAACAGCCAGAGGGTGAGAAGAATGAACCAAAACAAATAAATAATAGTTTCAGAAGTAAACATTAAAAATGGGATATATGATGGAGAATTTGGAGAAAAGTAAGTTGTGAAATTTAGCCAGAGGAACGTGTGTGTGTGTGTGTGTGTGTGTGTGTTAGTGTGTGTGAGTGAGTGAGTGTGTGTGTGTCTATGTGTGTGCATTAGGGTTAGTGTGAGTGAGTGAGTGAGTGTGTGAGTGTGTGTGTGTGTGCATTAGGATTAATGTGTGTGTGAGTGTGTGTCCATGTTTGTGTGTGCCTTAGGTTTAGTGTGTGGTGTGTGTGTGTGTGTGTGTGTGTGTGTGTGTGTGTGTCTATGTGCGCGTGTTTGTTTGAGTATGTGTCTGTGTTTGAATGTGTGTGAGTGTGTGTCTGTGAGTGTGTGTCTGTGTTTGAGTAGGCTATGTGTCTATGTGTGTGTGTGTGTGTGTGTGTGTGTGTGTGTGTGTTTGAGTAGGCTGTGTCTGTGTTTGTTTGTGTGTGTGTGTGTGTCTATATGTTGTGTGTGTTTGTTTGAGTATATGTCTATGTGTTTGAATGTGTGTGTAAGTGTGTGTCTGTGTGTTTGAATAGGCTATGTGTCTATGTGTATGTGTGTGTTGACGTGTGTTAGTGTGTGTGTGTTTGAGTGTGTGTGTTTAGCGATGGGTTGTACTCCAGCATGACGTCACGTCATTAGCTCCAGCTCGAGCTCACACATCTCAACACTCAGTCCGGTGTGGAGCGCGGTGTGTAGAGTTTCGCGTGCGCGTCTCTGGAGCGCGCCTGACAGAACGCGCGCAGCTACTCTGGAATTCTATTTCGCGCTTCAATTTCTCCGTATCGAAACCGTAAGGGATTTTTTAAAGTCTTTGCGTGCGCGATGAACAGCTTTAATCTCGCAAGCATGAGACAATCGCGTCCGCAGAGCGCACTGATAGCTCAAGTTTTTCTCGTGTCATTACATCAGTGCATTGGTGACACCACCTAACTGGAAACACTAACCTGACTGTGAGAAAGATGGACTCAGCATGGATGTGACTCAGTCCAATGCAACGGAGGACACAAGAAACATCACCTCAAAACCATGGCCGTACACGGACACGGCCGCCGCGTTAATCATCCTCGTGGTCTCCATCATCATCCTGGTCACCATTGTTGGGAACGTTTTGGTTATCGTTGCAGTTCTGACCAGCCGCGCGCTACGCGCGCCACAGAACCTCTTCCTCGTGTCGCTCGCGTGCGCGGACATCCTCGTGGCCACACTCGTGATCCCGTTTTCACTTGCCAACGAGGTCATGGGACACTGGTACTTTCGGCAGCACCTGGTGCGCGTTTTACCTGGCTCTGGATGTTCTGTTCTGCACATCATCCATCGTGCACCTGTGCGCCATCAGCTTGGATAGGTACTGGTCCGTCACCAAAGCGGTGAGCTACAACTTAAAGAGAACACCAAAGCGCATTAAAACCATGATCGCGGTGGTGTGGGTCATTTCAGCCGTCATCTCATTCCCACCCCTCATCATGACCAAACACAACGAGACGGAGTGTTTAATCAACGACGAGACCTGGTACATCCTCTCCTCGTGCGTCGTATCGTTCTTCGCGCCGGGGGTTCATCATGATCACGGTGTACTGTAAAATATACCGCGTCGCCAAACAGCGCTCGTCCACCGTATTCGTGGCGAAGAACGGGTTGGAGAGGCATCCTTCGCAATCCGAGACGTGCTTTGTGCGTAAAGCGAAGTTTGAGAAGGAGTCTCCGAGCAGCAATAGCTCAGAGAGCAACCAGGGACAGGAGGAGTTGGATGATATCGATCCTGGAGGAAAGCGCGACTTCGGACAGCAAACACAAGAGCTTCGCGCTTCTCCAAGCGCAAGGTGGACGGCGCGCGCTCCTGCGCGCAAAGGACTTGCAGGATCTCCTGGGCTTCCCACCAGGAGCAGAGCAGCAAAACAGCTCGCCGGTGGTGTCCAAAACCAAAGTGGCTCAGATGCGAGAAAAGCGCTTCACCTTCGTGCTGGCTGTGGTGATGGGGTGTTTGTCCTCTGCTGGTTCCCGTTCTTCTTCACCTACAGTCTCCAGGCCATCTGTGGAGAGAGATGCGTGCCGCCCGACGCGCTGTTCAAGCTCTTCTTCTGGATCGGGTACTGTAATAGCTCGGTCAATCCCATCATTTACACGATTTTCAACAGGGACTTTAGAAAGTCTATTAAGAAAATCGTTTGCTTGACGACGCAACGCGCCCTGAGAGACTCGCGTTCGGACACGATTCAACTGTGTGAATGACAGCGAACCAAGAATCTGCTAAATAATTATGGCCGGTTTCTGTATTTGCAATCAAGTGTTTCTTCGGTCATGGGCAATCACTCACACTATAACTTGGAAACCATTAATCGTGTCTTCATTATTTTTGCTATTTTTCAAATGCATTTGAATGCATGTAAAATATACGTTTATGTAAAATATCACATAACATAATATTAAAAAAAATTCAATGACCTGACAAATAGCGAAATAACCAGATTTTACTCCTGAAAAAGAACTTTTTCAAGATTATAGTACAATCCCATTAAATTTGAACAATTCTCATTATTCATATTATGAATTAAAAATTTAAATGAGCAAAAAAACAACAACTAGAGCTTAATCCAACATTTTGTATAAATCTTAAACTTACATTTAAACATACATATATACATATTTTTTTAATTTATGAATACAAATCACCAAACTAAATGCCCATTTCCCTTGTTCCATTTCAGATTTATTCAACATGTTGAGCTCTAGTTCTCTTTTTTTTACTCATTCACATTATGAATGAAGAATTTTAAATAACTGCCCATAGCTGAAGAAACACTTAATGTTGTTTAATAAACGTGCTTTTGGTGGTTAAGTGTGAAGTCAGCTCTCAGTATCTATTGTTTTATCATTTAAAACACAACTAAGCTATATTTCTTTCAAATATGCCACTGGGTAAAAAGTGTTTCTAATGCAATGACATTCAGACATTTTAAGTGCGATAGTGTTCAAATAATTCTTGGGTGCCACTGATGTACATATTGTTTGTATATATTAAATGAGAATTAATTGACTTACATGTTATCGAAACTCCCTGTAAATATATAAAATTGTATAAATGTAAAAAAGGACATTAAATATTATATTGTACTGTATATTTTCCATACAGTTTATAGACTTTTAAATTATATATACACAGTATAAACGTCAAAGAACAGAATTTTATGAATCCTCAATTGATTTAGTGTTTATTAAATGAAAGTACTTGATAATTGATTTGACTCATTAGTAAAAGGTGGAAAGAATATTAATTCCTCTAATCCTCTAATCTCTCTCTCTGTCTGTCTCTCTCTCTATCTCTCTCTGAAATAATGGCGTAAATGTTAAGTAGTTTTTTTGCACTCCAGACATGATTTGTGTCTATATACACTTAAACCTGACCTCAAATATTCTATAGAAATACATCTAACCCTGGTCTCTTCTATCTGTGGGAAACAGAGGCTCATGCTGTCAATGGTGAGTACAGCAGCTTTGCCATTACTCTATTAAAGGCTCTTATTAAGAAACCTAAATTAATTGTTGTAAAACACACACACACACACAGATAAAGATAGAGAGAGAGAGAGAGAGAGAGAGAGAGAGAGAGAGAGGAGAGAGAGAGGAGAGAGAGAGAGAAGGTTGGTTTCTAATTCCCAGAATGGCAGGCTTTAGCTAAAGTATAGTATCTGATGAATGCACACTGTAATCCATCATATTTTGTATCTTAATCTAGACAGAATATTTTCTTCATTCAGGATTTATGGCTGCATAAGAGGATTTATCTTAAAAGCGCTGTCAAAATTGAGATGCTTTCCTGAAACTACTCTTATCATGATCTAAACCCCTTCACAAACCAAACATGCTGCCTTGAAGAGGTTAAAGAAAAGCCCAAACTTCCCTACAGAAAACTAACAATACCCTGCTATAAATGTCCATCTATGTGAAAGTTCATGCTTGAACTGCATCATTCATACCACACACCAGCTCCATCCAGCAGAAAGCAATGCATGCATTTTGAGGGGCCACGGGGCCTCCGACAGTCCGGGGCCTCGATCTCAGAGCTCTACAGTTCCTGAGAGCCAAGGATCTGTGAGAGGAAAATGTGTTGGAAACAAAGTAATTCGTCCCACACTCCTCCGCTTGTTGTAGTCCTACATTACTGTCTCCCTTGGAATGTATTATGCTTCTGGATGTTGTTTCAGGCTCTAACAGGTTTTTCTTGAATGTTGATTATTTTCCTCATATTCTCCATTGTTGCGGCTCCTCTCTTCCCCAGTCTGCCAGTAACGCTCTGTTTTACTTCCTGTCTCTATGAAGCCCCTCCTCCTGAAAAGCACACTGTGCTCTGATTGGTCGGCTGGATCAGTGTGTTGTGATTGGTCGAGCGCTTCGAGTGTGTTTGGGAAATGTCCCGCCCCTTACCATAACCACCAGTTTAACACACTACTAACTCACCCACCCAGGTCCCGCCCCTTTAATCTGCGTATGAATTTATTATAATGAGGAATATTGTGACGTGTTCGTTCCCGGAAGGAAACTCAAGACTACAATGGAGGCGTTTCAGGAGTTCAGAAACACTGACACTGATGTAGAGAAGAAACTGTTCATGCTCAAACACCAACATTACACACTGAAGAGATGAAGATGTGTAAAAAGCAGAATAGCTCCTCGTTAAACGAATAGTGTGCTTATTTTTGTAATTGTGACTTTATTTCTCTCAATTTAAACTTATTCATATTTTGCATATAATACAACCTCTTTGTTGTACTCTAAGCTGGGATAGGTATTGAATTACTATACAAACTTCCCTTTCAACTTCCTGGCAATCAACAAGAGGGCCTCCAGTGAGACTGGGGCCCCCGGGGCCTCAGGTCAATATCTATCCCCACTAGAATGCATTGTACATGGAAATGTCTACATAAAAATGCTCAAGTTTTGCTTGATTATAGTGCTTCAGAGTTTGCAGGGCAAGTTGAACACCACATGCATTATTTTAGGGTCTACACTTAATTCTCACTGTTTCTGTTCTAAATGAGATCAGTGATACTCAATGTAAAACATGAATAACATATACAATATTTTCAAATCTTAAAAATGAAAAAAAAAATTGTCAATTTTTGATAAGCAAAAAAAGAAGGAAAAAAAAATCACAAGTAAAATGTCCAGATGTATTATGTTAATGAGATTAAAAAAGTATTTACATAATGAGTGTTGAGGGATTTAATACAATAAAAGTGAAAAAGAATCAACAAAAAATATGATATATATTACGTGATAATTAAGATATAAATAAGTGATTCAGTGAGTGAGTGAGTCAGTCAGTGAGTGAGTGATTCAGTGAGTGAGTGATTCAGTATGTGAGTGAGCGAGTCAGTCAGTCAGTGAGTGAGTAAATGAGTGAGTGAGTGAGTCAGTCAGTCAGTCAGTGAGTGAGTAAATGAGTGAGTGAGTGATTCAGTGAGTGAGTGAGTGAGTGAGTGATTCAGTGAGTGAGTGAGTGAGTGAGTAATCAGTGATTTAGTGAGTGAGTCAGTGAGTGAGTGAATGAGTGAGTGATCAGTGAGTGAGTGTGAGTGAGTGAGTGATCAATGAGTGTGTGTTGTGAGTGAGTGAGTGAGTGATCAGTGAGTGTGTGTGAGTGAGTGAGTGATCAGTGAGTGTGTGAGTGAGTGTGTCAGTGAGTGAGTGAGTGAGTGAGTCAGTGAGTGAGTGATCAGTGAGTGAGGTCAGTGAGTCCAGTGAGTGAGTGATCAGTGAGTGTGTGAGTGAGTGATCAGTGAGTGAGTGAGTAAGTGAGTGAGTGTGTCAGTGAGTGAGTAATCAGTGAGTGTGTGTGTGAGTGAGTGAGTGATCAGTGAGTGTGTGTGTGTGAGTGAGTGAGTGAGTGAGTGAGTGATCAGTGAGTGTGTGAGTGAGTGTGTCAGTGAGTGAGTGAGTGAGTCAGTGAGTGAGTGATCAGTGAGTGTGTGAGGGAGTGAGTGAGTGTGTGTCATTGAGTGTGTGAGTGAGTGAGTGTGGTGAGTGAGTGTCAGTGAGTGAGTGAGTGAGTGAGTGAGTGTGTCAGTGAGTGAGTGATCAGTGAGTGTGTGAGTGAGTCTGAGTTGTGTAGTGAGTGAGTGATCAGTGAGTGAGTGAGTGTATCATTGAGTGAGTGAGTGAGTCAGTAAGTGAGTGAGTGAGTGATCAGTGAGTGAGTGAGTGAGTCAGTGAGTCAGTAGTGATGAGTGAGTAAGTGAGTGAGAGAGTGGAGTGTGTCAGTGAGTGAGTGAGTGATCAGTGATTGAGTTGAACACCACATGCCATTATTTTAGGTCTACACTTAATTCTCACTGTTTCTGTTCTAAATGAGATCAGTGATACTCAATGTAAAACAGCATAACATATCCAATATTTTCAAATCTTAAAATGAAAAAAAAGTGTTGAGGGATTTAATACAATAAAAGTGAAAAAGAGTCAACAAAAAATATGATATATAATTACGTGATAATTAAGATATAAATAAGTCATCCAGTGAGTGAGTGAGTCAGTCAGTGAGTGAGTGATTTCAGTGAGTGAGTGATTCAGTGAGTGAGTCAGTGAGTGAGTGAGTCAGTGGGTGAGTGAGTCAGTGGGTGAGTGATTCAGTGAGTGAGTGATTCAGTGAGTGAGTGAGTGAGTGAGTCAGTCAGTGAGTGAGTAAATGAGTGAGTGAGTGATTCAGTGAGTGAGTGAGTCAGTGAGTGAGTGAGTGAGTGATCAGTGAGTGAGTGATCAGTGAGTGTGTCTGAGTGATCAGTGAGTGTGTGTGAGTCAGTGAGTGAATGAGTGAGTGAGTGAGTGAGTGATCAGTGAGTGAGTGATCAGTGAGTGAGTGATCAGTGAGTGAGTGATCAGTGAGCAGGTCAGTGAGTGAGTGATTCAGTGAGTGAGTGAGTGAGTGTGTCAGTGAGTGAGTGAGTGAGTGAGTGAGTGAGTGATCAGTGAGTGTGTGTGAGTGATCAGTGAGTGTGTGTGAGTGAGCAGTGAGTGAGTGAGTGAGTGAGTGATCAGTGAGTGTGTGTGAGTGATCAGTGAGTGAGTGAGTGAGTGAGTGGTCAGTGATGTGTGAGTGATCAGTGGAGTGAGTGAGTGAGTGATCAGTGAGTGTGTGTGAGTGAATCAGTGAGTGTGTGTGAGTGATCAGTGAGTGTGTGTGAGAGTGATCAGTGAGTGAGTGAGTGATCAGTGAGTGTGTGTGAGTGATCAGTGAGTGAGTGAGTGTGTCAGTGAGTGAATGAGTAAGTGAGTGAGTTATCAGTGAGTAGGTCAGTGAGTGAGTGATTCAGTGAGTGATTAAGTGCGTGAGTCCGTTGATGGATTAAATCGATAGATAGATCTCACTCCTTTTACGTTTGAGGGTGAACCTGTTTTCATGAGATTTGCCCTAACATTAATGGTTAAATAAAAAAGCAAACAAAAATCACAGAACATTGTGATTCTCCTCCCATTTCCCATGATCAGTGAATCACAAATAGAAACCCACAGCATGTTGTCTGACAAGGTCTCTGGTGTAGTTCAGGCCTGGAAACAGAGTTCAGAGGTCAAATAAGAGACTCTGATGAGGGCCTATTGTCCTGAGGCCTGGCAGTGGGGATACAATAAATGCTCTATTTTTATCATTTGTGGAATTTGTCTTCTGTCCTTCTTCTCTGGACGGGTTTGGCCCAGATCCAGCCATGCTGGGCTTGAAGTCCCACACCACACAGGGTTCAATGCATGAGAAAAACAGGACCTCCGAAATGCCTCTGGTTTCCTCATGCATCCTGATGATTCTGATCTGATCGTGTCTGTAATGCAGCCAGAATCTGACATCAATTCCTGCAACAATACCTCTATTTCACACTGTAGAGTTTGTGTGGCTGATTATTATCATAATTTCATGTATTGTGACTAATATTTACAGACCTGCAATAGGTTTGATTTTCTTTGAAGTGAAAAGTCTTTCGCTTTCAACTAGTGAGAAAACTGTTATTAGTGTGAAAAATAATAACTAATTATGGAAGCTGGTTTCTATAATTGTGACAATTTCTCACAAGTCAGATTTTTCTTTCTCACAACTGAAACTAATAAACATCTAAATTGCGTGTTAACGACTTGCCAATTATGACTTTTTCTCTCTCAGAATTGCAAATAATTCTGAGGAAATTCACTCTGAGTTCTGAGTTTACATCACATCAATTCTGTATTTTGTTTCTGCCACTTTATCTTACTTTTTTTTTCCCTGCGAGTTTATATCTTTCCATTCGAGATTGCATTTTGCATTCTTGAGTTTACATCACAGAATTTTGACTTTTTCTCAGAACTTTGAGTTTAATATCATGCAATTCTGACTTTTTTTCCGTAGAATTCTGAGTTTACATCACGGGAATTCTGAGTTTACCTCACGGAATTTCCTGAGTTTACCTCACGGAATTCTGAGTTTACATCACGGAATTCTGAGTTTACATCACGGAATTCTGAGTTTACCTCACGGATTCTGAGTTTACATCACGGAATTCTGAGTTACATCACGGAAATTCTGAGTTTACATCACGGAAATTCTGAGTTTACATCACGGAATTCTGAGTTTACATCACGGAATTCTGACTTTTTTCTCAGAATTTTGTGTTTTAATTCACACAATTCTTACTTTTCTCCTTAGACTACCTAGTTTACATCTCACAATTCAGTTTTTTGTTTGTTTCTGCCACAGATTTAACAAAACAAAAAAAAAAGGCAGGCTAATTGTGACTTTTTGTCTAACTTCTTTCCTCACAACATGCAAGTTTATATCTTACAACCCTGTTTGTATCTTGCAATTCTGAGAAAAAAGTCTGAATTGTGAGATAAAAAGTCACAATTACAATTCCACACGGAAATATATCATCCATAACTAATTAAACTGTAAATAACCCATGTTATGAGGGTGGAATGATCCACAAATCACCTCATTAACCAACGCTTGACTTTCAAACACTCTCGAAGGATGTTAGAAATTAATTACAGTTTCCAAAGATCATAGAATATGCTTTACCGAGCACAATCCTTTGGCACAAAGGACCATGTGTCGGATCACCGCAAATGACACGCGAGACGACATGAAACGTGCTTTCAGCTTGGGAAAAATATGCAAATGCACACAGAAATTTCAGGAGTCTTGCGCTATAGGACAGAGTCATAATGAAGCCCTCTCATGCAATCTGTTTTTGCATCATGCCAGCGCCACGGTTTTCGATATTGCCAAATGCAATAGTGCTAAAGTCCCCTGCCAGATCTCGTCCCCCAACTCAATTATCTTTCTAATCAGCTGCTTCATTGCCTTGAAAAGAGATACAACACTTTCAATTAGGTTCTGTGATTCAGCTTTGTTCTCTTATATGGGGAGCAATCAATCCAGCGCATGTTCACATTGTTCGTCTCGTGGGCATTTTCGCAATCTCCCCCCAAAAAACCCATTGAGCTTTTGGCCCTTCGTCAGCATCATTCATTTCACATTCTCAAGCGCCTCGGTCTTAAAAGTCATTCTCATATCGGCTGTAAACAATGAGAGAGGAAATTAGGTCCAGTTGCGTTCACCTTTGACCTGCCTGTCCTCCTCAATCGCTCGCACTGTTTCCACACACACAACTAATGAGAGATCCAGACACAAGAGCAAAACAATTCCAGACTCCAATAATAACGGGGGGAAACTGCTATGATAAACAAAGGAAAGACGCACACTTGGTTGTACAGAGACATGCAGAAAAAGCGATTGCTGGGGAATTTAGTTGAAACAGGAAGATCAACTTTAACAACAGAAAGTGCTTGAAGAAGCATGACCAAAATATCAGGGCATGAGTCATTCCAGACCATGGCAATCTAAACATGATTTTAAAGGGACAGTCAAACCAAAAATAAAACTTGTAATCCTGTTTTAAAGCATTTATGACTTTCTTTCTTTTGCAGAACATATTTTGAAGAACGCTGGAACCGAACAACAGTGGAGACCATTGACTTCTATAGTATTGACACTGTCTCTTCATTTACGCTCCACAAAAGAAATTCATACAGGTTTAGAAAGACATCAGGTGAATAAAGGCTTAAAGGTGAGCTGTTCTTTCATTTCTGTAGTAGAAAATGCACTGGAAAAATTGATGTAGGATTTACTCTGAAAACATTTTCACTCAAATTACAAAGAAATGACAAGCTACACGAAATAGTATTTTCTTGTAATATGTAGTTCAATAATGTTGCTAATCATTTTTGAAGCTGTAAGGAAAACAGTTTATAACTGAAAAACACTTTATTCCGCATAATATATTCAAACAAGTCTCGCAGTTTACTGTGCGTTTTGACATTATTGTGAATTAACTGAGGAAAAAGGTCACATGGTCAGTGGCCCCAAAATAATTTATGCAAACTTCATGCATGAATGTCATTGCATTAGATAAAATATGAAATAATAATAAAAAAAGCAAGTGGCATTTTAAAAACAAAGAGATAGGCACCAGAATAATTTAAAGCAAAAAAATTAAAAAAAATTATATAAGTATATAGGGAAGAGAAAAGCTCATTTGTTTGGAAATGGCACTTGCCTTGAAATTTTGCTTTCTACTTGACATTCATAGCATTAGTTTGTTCTATTACTGAAGCATTACTTTCAATAAAAATACCCCCCCCCCCCCCCCCCCCCCCGAGAAAAAAACATGCAATGATTGAATTAGCTATTTTAGTTATCTGTTATATTTAACATCATCCTCATATTTCCCTCTTAATTGTGATTAAACCCATTCTATCTCTTTAAGCAGAACTGCTGATAGAATCAAGACCGAAAACAAAATCAGCATTCAATTTATCACTTTTGAAATGACACTTTTAAAAAATGAAACTAAAAGTGCCAGTAGGTGGCGGCAAATCACTGTCTTAACGGGTGAGTCATTGAATCATTCACTCAACCAATACGTTCAAAGCAACTGATTCACTCAGGGGAAAAGCGACTGGAAAGCACACAGAGCCGTCTCCTATCATCGCTCTCCGCTGTACTTTCATATGTGACCACATGGGTCACATGGGTCAAATCTTTTAAATTGAGATTTATATATCACCTGAAAGCTTTATAAATAAGCTTGCATTGGTGTATGGTTACTTAGGATAGGGACAAACACGAAACAGTTTCTGACTAACAGTTTCATATTCCTTCACCAATCAGACACAGCAAAATATTTACTTCAGAAGTCTAGACATCAGGGAAGAAAATAAAGTCCATCTGTTTCACAAATAAAGAAATGAACTTTTCTGAATAGTTTCTTCATAGTTTGTTTGAATGATTCAAAACACTTTCTCTTCTCCACACACAGAAGTCAGATATCATGTTTGAAATATAAGCTCTCATACATTTTCACACTGTGCTCAAACCCTGCTTTTAAAAATGGACATTTCTCACTGTAATTCAGAAGCAAGGAAGATTATCGGGGCTTTTGTGGCATTAACGTGTGCGTTAAACAAAGTTAGAGCCTGGGTTAGAATAATTAATTTTGAAGGTAATGATGCTGAAAATTCAGCTTTGATCTCAGGGATAAATTAGATTTTAAAATATTTTCACAAAGAAAATTATTTCACAATATTATTGTTTTTACTGTGTTTTTGATCAAATAAATGCAGCCTTGGTTAGCAGAAGAGACTTCTTTAAAAAAATAAAAAATAATAAAATCTTATGAATGGTTTTCTTAATCTAAGCTTTTGCCACATAATTTAAAAATGAATAAACACAAAAACACACCATTAATGGCTTCTACAGATGCTTACATCAATAACATCCAGAGCTTATCGCAGGTATGTTTTACTGTAAAAGGTTCATACATTATTATTATTATTATAAATCAGCTTTCCTAGAAATTATTTTTTCACCTCTTCTGTGCAGAAAAGGATGGATGATTCAACTTGTACATGAAAAAACATGTTTCCAATGTCAACAACACAAACCCTGTAAGGGTTTCTGTGTCTGTGCAAGTCTTGCATGTGCATGTAAATCTGAGGGAAGTGTTTCTGGAGGGCTCGGATTCATGGATCGGACAGTTTCTGAGTGGGCTTCGTGAAAGTGAACAGAGGGACGTCAAGATATTTGAACGTTGGAAAAATAAACACACACACACACACACACACACACACACACACACACACACACACACACACACACACACACACACACACACACACACACACACACACACACACACACACACACACACACACACACACACACACACACAAACATGCAAAGAAGAGACATACTTTCTGCCACTGATCATGTCTCTCGTATCACGGATCATAATGCACAGTTAGAACATCATTATGACAAAATAAACTCATTAATTTACTCTTTTTTTTTTTGGACTTGTTTTCTGGCATCTTATTCAAAATACATTTGCGTGAAAAGCAAAAGTCAAAATAAAGTGAGTTTATAATTTTAAAACAAGAACAAATACCTGCCAAATGGGGTTATAAATCTATAATTTAAATGGAAAACAAGATACATTTTTCTTGCACTGCAAAAAATTAAAATAAAAAAAAAGACTTTCTTTCTCAATATTTCTGTCCTGTTTTGCAGTAGCTAAATCAAAACACATCTACTTGATAAGCAAAATGACCCGGTTAGTGGAAAATCATCAAAATTAAGTGTTTTTGTGCTTAAAACAAGAAAAATGTCTACCTAATGTGTTCAGAAGGGAAAACAAGATTTTTTTCTGACCCCATTTGCTCTTGTTTTTCAAGTAAAAAGTCAATTCAATTTAATATACTTTCCAGAAAACAAGACTATATAATATCTTCCATCATTGTGCTTCTACAGTAATTGTAAGTGGCAATTTAAGACGGTTTAGATTTTTTTCCTGGAAAACAAGAAAAATACATGGAGGAAGAGTCATTTTCATTGACAGATAGGCCTATTTGTCATTGCTTTTGTCAATTTGGTAATTATTTCCAAAAAACAAAGTTGTATATCTTAGTGATGAACATACATTATATCTTACATGTATTTCAAATGGAGAAATTGAGCAATTGAGAAAGTGAATATGCTTATTTTCTTTTGAATAGAACGTAAAAACAAAAGCATTTGGGGATGATTGGTCCATGAACATTTTCTATATTGTCTGAAGAAGAACTTCATAACTGTATTCCCCAGGCATTCATTATGGTACCATTTTGAAAATCAGCTGTGAATTTGATGAATTATTCAGCAGAAGATTCAAAGGACATTATGAGATGCAATCTTCACCCATGCAGGAGGAACATCAACTAACCCTAATCTCTCTCTCTCTCTCTCTCACACACACACACACACACACACTAACCCTATCCCTAAACCTACCCATCACAGGAGACATTCTGCATTTTTACATATTTAAAAAACCTTTAGTACTTTATTTTTAAACCTGATTTACAAATGAGGACGTCCCTAAAGGGAGTTTTTGGGAGATTTTGTCAGTTTTGGTCACTTCTGGGTACAAATTTGTCCCCCAAAATATAGTTAAGTAGGTACACACACACACACACACACACACACACACACACACACACACACACGTTTTTTGTTTGTTTGTTTGTTTTTAAGGGAGGAAAGTGCCTGAGCGCAGTTAAAGGAAAGATGGACAGTTGAGGGATTTGCATCATTGTATCTGCTGGATGAGAGAAACACATTAGTTCCAGGCATATGGACTCAGTTATTCATGGCGTGAGCACTGAGCAGTAGATGCAATCATGTAAGGTAATGTAACGCTTACAGTAAACAGAGATAAACAATGAAAGCACAGTTTTGCATGGTAATGATTGTTGTTAATATGCCACAAATACTGTGTTTATGGCTCGGTAGGTCAAGGTCAAGTCATCTTCATTTATATAGCGCTTTTAACAATGTAGATTGTTTCAAAGCAGCTTTACAGAGGTAAACATATAATTTAAGGTAACAGATTGTTTAGGCTTTATAGCGGTTCTGGATAATGTTATTTGCAGGTCAGGCGTATGCAGTGACTCTGGACAGTGAAAGTGCCATTTGTCTTCTTCATGGGCAATATTAGGATTTAAAGGTCCTGATAAGTTTAAATGTCATGTAATTTGCAACAATATATATATTATATATATATATATATATAATATATATATCATACACTAGTTTTCTCTAATTATGAACAAAAATTTAAGCAAAACCATCTTTAAAGAGAAATTCTTTAATTGGGGGGACACAAAATATTATTGGTTGATCTTTTTATAGTAGTTAATCTATAATAAATGAATAAAGTTGCACTATGGAAGATTTCATACAACTTCTCTGTACGAAACATGTGATTTTACTTTTCATCACACATGGTAATGGAGAAGCAAACGTTTCGTAGTGCGACTTTTAAATCAAGACCATTAAATGTGCATTTATTCTATTTCTATCAAAGAATCATTACTGCCGTCATTGTCATCACACAAAGCACTTCAGAAAAAAGAAATCCACTTTAATATGATAGCCATGCTAGTGCTATGCAAATACACACTTCAGACTTATTCTGATCATGCACACAGCGAGTTTGAGATCCCACATCTGCAACAGCTCATGGTCACATTCATATGGAGGACGGACTGATGTTTTCCGTCAGACTCCACGGATCAGCACTTTGTCATGGTTTATAGCTTTTAGACGGCGCTATACAGCTGTTTAGGGATAAGAGCTCAAGTGAAGCGCTAATGTTGCTATTTTTACAAAATACAATATGTTATTCATAGGGGGTTTGCTTGCATTTCGTCCTGCTGCATCACGTCAATTCTGTTTAAAATTCACTAATTAGTGCTTACTTCATGATGACTGAAACACGACAGTCCCTACTGAGAATCAACAGAAGTTGATCTACAAATAATTACCTAGCGTGCGACGACAGACACTTAAGAGGCGTGTTCGGTTAGTTTGGACTAATGCCTAAACCGGCACACCTGTAGAGCATCATCTGGTCCTTTTGAAAACCACAAAGTGCCCAAATAATTTAAAAGCATGCTTGTGTCACCTCTATTTGAGCACTTGTAGTTTTGTACAAAACAGCTGTTTTCTCACCCTGCTTTTATATTCTGCCCTTTCACAGAGTCTGGATGTTGTTTCAGGCTCTACTAGAACAGGTTTTCCTGCTTGAATGTTGATTATTTTCCTCATATTCTCCATTGTTGCGGCTCCTCTCTTCCCAGTCTGTCAGTAACGCTCTGTTTACCTTCCTGTCTCTATGAAGCCCCTCCTCCTGAAAAGCACACTGTGCTCTGATTGGTCGGCTGGATCAGTGTGCTGTGATTGGTTGAGAGCTTCGAGTGTGTTTGGGAAATGTCCCGCCCCTTACCATAACCACCAGTTTAACACACTACTAACTAACTCAACCAGGCCCCGCCCCTTTATTCTGCGTATGAATTATTATAATGAGGAATATTGTGACGTGTTCCCGGAAGAAACTCAAGACTACAATGGAGGCGTTTCAGGAGTTCAGAAACACTGACACTGATATAGAGAAGAACTGTTCATGCTCAAACACCAACATTACACACTGAAGAAAGATTAACAAAAAGCATCATAGGTCATTAATTTGTTCTCAACAACTTATTAATTATTTAATAGTTTTGACCCTTCATTATGAGATGTGAAGAGGTGAGCAAAAAGAATAATAAATCAGTTCAGTCTGTAAAACTTAAAATGTATCTACCATAATTTTGTAACCACAAATTTGTAAAAAAAAGTGAAATTTACAGCAGTGAAGCTATTATTAATCTGTGTGAGGAAGCGTGTGGTTTAAATAAATATAACCTGACTGATGCTCCCAAATGAAAGCAGAAGAAGACAGGATGAACTGTGTGACCAATCACTGGAGGACTGAGAGTTTGGGCACGCTTATGTAAAGGGGATTTATCAAACCTTCAGAGGGATTCAGAAAATCGTGAAGACACACTCTTCTGATGGAGGAAGCTGATCTGAGAACAGGTCACAGAACACAAGCTCTTTAATCTCACGTATGTCTCGGTTTAAAACGCCACATTCTACAATTTATTTTTGGCTTATAATAATAAGACTTCTTGCACCATGCATGTTTAAATGACAAATTAGGCAGATGCCAACATCCTCATTCTCAAAAAACATGCAAATACTCAATACGGGTATTCGTTAGTCACATTAAATATGGTTCGCAAAATCAAGATCTTCAAAATCACAGCATTAAAGTATGCATATACTATAGTGTTTTTCAGTTCATTACAGTACATTACAGTTTAAATGTGCAAATTAGGCATTAATAATCAAAATGCATTTATTTGCATATTACAGAAATCTGACCAGTGGATTAAACCAGGTTCAAAAGGTATTGTTTTGTTGATGTATTAAGAGTTAAAGGTTTTTACAGCTTTCTCTTTTTTTAATCATCACTCCATATCAGAAAATATTGAACAGCCTGAAACAAAAAATCACCATGTTTTCAAGAATAATCAGGTGAATGATATATATTTAGGAATAAAACTGTAAAGTTGGTGTGTGTGTGTGTGTGTAAGTGCTAAGCTAATGAATATGCAAATAGATTAAGTAAATATAACTGGAATGAGTATTTTTAATGTTTTCTTTTTAATAGTCAGAAGGAAGACGAATTATGGAAGCAAAATGAAAAATGAAAAGAAAAAAAAGATTTTACCTGCAGTTAAAAAACAAAAATACAAACAGGACCAGACCAGTTTTTTTTTTATTTAACAATTTGTTATTGAATTTCTGTTAAACCATGGCATTTTCTACAGCACATATTGGATCAAATGTATACAAACACATTATGGCTGTGTTGTACAGATATTAATCAATATGAAAAATGCCCACTCAACACTCTTAAAAATAAAGGTTCCAAAATAGGGGTCATAGAAGAACCCTTTTGGTTCCCAAAAAACCTTTTAGTGAATCGTTCTAAAAAGAATCATTTTCTGAGATGATTTGTCGCTTGTTCCACCTAGTGTCAGTTCAAACATCCAAAAGTAAATTTTTTATTAACTTTGAGAAAGGTTTGTGTAAGATAAATAATCATTCTGTTAAATTTAATGTAATGGTTCTTTATCTGCATCATTTACTCCATAAAGAACCATTTTGTTCCACAAAAGTTTATTTAGTGGAAAAAGGTTCTTTAGATTATTAATATGTTCAAAAAATGGTTCTTTTTAGAACGATTCACTAAAAGGTTTTTTGGGAACCAAAAGGGTTCTTCTATGACCCCCTATTTAGGAACCTTTATTTTTAAGAGTGAACCATCCCAGATTGTCCCTTTAAATCCAGATCTATAAGAATGACTTTCCCTTCCCAGACCAGTTTACACAGGGAACAAAGATATAAAAAAGAACTATGCATGCAATCATGGCAATTAAAGCAACAAATACCCGCATGCTCAGCAGAAACATCAGCTCATTAAATGTGTAGAGAGATAAATCTTAACCGCGCCGCTCTTGACAGGAAATCTCTGGCATCCAGCCGCTCTCTCGATCCGGCTTTCTCCGTCTTTATTAACATCTTCTCGCAGCCGACCCCATCACTTAAACCCAGCCGTGTGTTTGCTCGCAGCGAGGCCTGATTGATCACGCTGGTATTTTAGCCTGGATTCACCTCGCTGGCATCTAGATGAGAAGACTGGCGTAACCCAGGACAGAATTAATCACCCAAATAAAGGATTAATGCAAGTTCACAATCTCAGTGGGGTAATTCATCACACACCTAAATAATGTTACACAAGTGAAGGTACTTTGTAGTTAATGCTGGTATTTGTCTTCCATTTATTTATTATTTCAGCATTTAACGTGGCAGACTTTAATAATGCTAAATGTAGATTTTGTTGTCTTGTAGTTACACACACCAGTCCCACAAAAAAATATTAAAATCAAGAGGAAAACCCATTTACAATCCGTAATGTGGCACGTTTCACCTGAAGAGGCAAGCTTTCCTTTAGCATTCATTCATCTCAATTGCAGCGGCTTTGCTGGCTTGTAGCAACTGGAAGTTGTTTTGCTTTTTCCCCCCAAATTATTAATAAGTAAGCTACTATAATAGTATACAAATATAAATAAGTCTAGTAGTCTCGGACTTTTGGACGCCACTATAAGACGAAGGGATGTACATTCCTGTGAACTTTCATAGTTTTTCTTTCTGAAAGTGTAAATTGTGGTCATAATGTTCTTGTTTTGCGACACGTTGTTGACTTTAAGTGAACCGTTAAAGCTGCAAAGGTCACTGCAGTTACTTACAGTCATTTATAATTTATTACACCCTTAGAAAGAAAGGTTCAATGGCGTTCTATTGCAGAACTCTTTCATGTTTAACAGGTTATTTTATTTTTTTTGTAAAGTATGTGTCTTAAAGGGGTGGTAAAACACTATTCACTTTTCTAACTTTAGTTAGAGTGTAATGTTGCTGTTAAACAGCATCTGCAAAGTTACAACGCTCAAAGTTCAAAGCAAAGGGAGATATTTGCTTTTACAGAAAAGGTTCATCCCGGGTTAGTGACATCACCAAGCCTAAAATGTACATAAGCCCCGCCCCCAGGACACGCAGTCCATGTTGAGGAAGAGTTGTTGTATAAGAGGACATTTTTTTTGTGTCCCACCTCCACCCCCCCTCTAAGGAGGACAACTTTATTTATTTTATTTTATTAAACTGTAATATCTGAATGATTTTGAAATCAGAATGAGTTTGAGTCTTGAAGTGGTATTTTAGTGAGTTGCACCAAACGTTCGGAACCAAGACGGGAAGGAGACCTGTACCTTGACTGCTCTGGCTTTAGAAATGACCTAGAATCGGGATTGCCTAGACATAGACTGGTAACAGGCTTGTGCTAACTGTAGACCACATAGATAGTCCACCGACTGATAACGGGATTGTGCTGGCTGGAGACTGCTGGACCGGAACACATACTGGTAGCTGAATTATGCTGACTGCAGACTGCAAGACTAGTCCACAAGCTGGTTACGGACTTGTGTTAGTTGCAGATTGATAAGCCGGGACACAGACTGGTAATGAGTTTGTGTTGACTGCAGGCCGCTGGGCTGGTCCACAGACTGGTAACGGGAATGTGCTGACTGCAGACTGCTGGGCTGGGACACAGACTGAGAGCTGGTTTATGCTGACTGCAGGCCACTAGGCTGGCCCACAGACTAGTAACAGGCTTATACTAAATGCAAACCACTAAGGTCTGATCCACAAACTGTGAGCTGGCTTAAACTGGTTGTTAAATGCCAAACTGGTCCACAGCTTGTAAGCTGCCTTGGGCTATTTGTTGGGTGCTAGACTGGACCACAGATTATGAGCTGACTTGAGCTGGTTGTTGGATACTAGACTGGTCTACCAATTGTGATCTAGCATGGGCTGGTTGTTAGATGCCAGACTGGTCCACAGACCGTGAACTGACTTGGGCTGGTTGTTGGATGCCAGACTAGTCCACAGCTTGTGAACTGACTTGGGCTGATTGTTGAATGCCAGACTGGTCCACAGATCGTGAGCTGACTTGGGCTGGTTGTTAGATACCAGACTGGTCCACAGATTATGAGCTCGCTTGGGTTGGTTATTGAATGCCAGACTGGCCCACAGACCGTAAGCTGACTTGGGCTGGTTGTTAGATGCCAGACTGGTCCACAGAATGTAAGCTCGCTTGGGTTGGTTATTGAATGCCAGACTGGTCCACAGATCGTAAGATGACTTGTGCTGGTTGTTAGATGCCAGACTGGTCCACAGATTGTGAGCTCGCTTGGGTTGGTTGTTGGATGCCGGATTGGTCCACAGATTGTAAACTGACTTGGGCTAGTTGTTGGATGCCAAACTAGTCCACAGATTGTGAGCTGGCTTAGGCTGGTTGTTGGATGCCAGACTGATCCACATACTGTGAGCTGGCTTGAGCTGGTTGTTGAATGCCAGACTGGTCCACAGGTTGCAAGCTGGCTTGGGCTGGTTGTTGGGTGCTAGACTGGTCCGCGAGCTGTGAGCTGAATTTGGCTGGCTGTTGGATGTCAGGCTGGTCCACAGATTGTGAGCTGATTTTGGCTGGTTGTTGGATGCCAGACTGGTCCACAGACTATGAGCTGACTTGGGCTGGTTATTGGATACCAGACTGGTCTACAGGTTATGAGCTGACTTGGTCTGGTTGTTGGATGCCAGACTAGTCCACAGACTATGAGCTGGCTTGAAATGGTTGTCTGATGCTAGACTGGTCCACAGGCTATGAGCTGACTTGGGCTGGCTATTAGATGCTAGACTGGTATACCGATTGTGAGCTGTCATAGGCTGGTTGTTGAATGCCAGACTGGTCCACAGACGGTGAGCTGACTTAGGTTGGTTGTTGAATGCCAGACTGGTCCCCAGATTGTAAGCTGACTTGGGCTGGTTGTTGGATGTCGGATTGGTCCACAGATTATGAGCTAACTTATGCTAGTTGTTGGCTGCCAGACTAATCCACAAATTGTGATCTGGCTTAGCCTGGTTGTTGGATGCCCAACTGGTCCACAGACTGTGAGCTGATTTGGGCCGGTTGTTGAATGCCAGACAGGTCCACAGGCTGTGTGCCGACTTGGGCTGGTTGTTGGATGCCAGGCTGGTCCACAGATTGTGAGCTGATTTGAGCTAATTTTTGGATGCCAGACTGGTCCACAGACTGTGAACTGACTTGGGCTGGTTGTTGGATGCCAGACTGGCCCACAGATTGTGAGATGGCTTAGGCTGGATGTTGAATGTGGGACTGGTCCACAGACTGTGAGCTAGCTTAGGCTAGTTGTTGAATGCCAGATTGGTCCACAGACTGTGAGCTGGCTTGGGCTGGTTGTTGGATACCAGACTGGTCCACAGATTATGAGCTGGCTTAGGCTGGTTGTTGGATGCCAGACTGGTCCACAGAATGTGAACCGGCTTAGGTGGGTTGTTGAATACCAGACTGTAAGCTGGCTTAGGCTAGTTGTTGGATGCCAGACTTTTCCACAAACTGTGGGCTGGCAAGGGGATAGTTTTCTTTGCCACAAATAATGTGGTGATGGTCATGTGTGCTTTGCAGACTGGCAACTAGATTGGGCTGACTGCATGCCGCTAAGCTGGGACACAGACTGGTTACGGGATTATGCTGACTGCAGGCGGCTGAACTGGGACCCAGACTGAGAGCTAGGTTGTCTTGAGTGTAGGCCACTGGACTGGTCCAAAGCCTGGTAACGGACTTGTGCTAACTGCAGACTCCTGGGCAGAGGCACAGACTGGTCGCGAGCTTATGCTAACTGCAGACTGCTAACTGCAGACTGCTAGGCAGGAGCACAGACTGGTTACGGGCTTGCGCTGATCGTACCGCAGATCCCCATATCCCCCAGTAAGGCAGAACTCATATCCCTTCCCTCCCACTAAGTGACGTAATTAATCAGCGGGGCCCAGAGAGGACATTTGTGAGTCGGCTCAAACTTTAGCATCCGTCTTTCCACACGCAATAGAAAGTCACTCTGTGTGCATCTCACAACAGTTCGAGCGATTTATAGATTATCATGACAGAATATGCTAATTGAAGATAGTTAACTCCACATCAGCAACATTAATTCATAAAAACTATTCAGAGACTTCCTGTTGCTCTACATGTTGTCACTTCTACTTGAGTCTCTCCATCTTTGTCTGACTCTGTTTTAACATTAAAGGCAGAACAGTTTCTGTTATTTTAGTGTGTGTGCGTGAAGTAATCGCAGCTGCTAACACACACACGAGCTCTTGAAACCCCGCCCCCTGCAGCTCATTTGCATTTAAAGGGCCAGGCACAAAACGCTGCGTTTTTGCAAACCCTCAAAAAAGTGACAACTTTAACATGCTATATAAAAATATCCTTGAGGTATTTTGTGCTAAACCTTCACACACACACTCTGGGGACATCATATATTTATTTTACATCTTGTGAAATAGGTATTATACCACCCCTTGGCTTTAATACATAAAATTAACAATGAATTTAAACAAAAAGAATGAATTGAAACTAAATCCATAATACGATCCCACGATGATGAACCACTAAAATGTTCTATACATGAAGCGCTTGATGGAACCCTTTAAGTGTAAACTATAATTAAATTAAAAAAAGAAAGATTAATTATGATTTGTTGGCTTGACAGTTCATTACTTAAGGAGAGATCTGAGAGTGATCTGCCTTCTAAAATTGCAGAATAACTCAAATGGACCGATTCAAATGCTCTACATAGGAAATAACCAGGGGTGGGACAAAGTCATTGTTATGCAAGTCACAAGTAAGTCAAGTCTTTGCCCTCGAGTCCCGCGTCAAGTCGAGTCAAAGATGAGGCAAGTCCCGAGTCGAGTCAAAAATCAAAGCCAACAAGTCTCAAGTCGAGTCCAAAGTCCTACCATTTTAGTTTCGAGTCATTTCAAGTCCTCTTACCACAGAAATAAAATGTATACAAATCATGTATGTCTGTAAGATTTGTATTTATTTAAACTTCTTTTTATACAATGACATAAAAAAAATGCTTGTATTTCAACAGCATATTGCACTAGAACAATGCACAGCAGCTTCAGTCCTGTATTGACCTCATATTGCAAAACAGTTAGTTTGTGTGTCTGTGTGTGTGTGTGTGTGTGTGTGTGTGAGTGTGAGTGTGTGTGAGAGAGAGAGTGTGAGTGTGAGAGAGAGTGTGAGTGTGTGAGAGAGAGAGAGAGAGAGAGAGTGAGTGTGAGAGAGAGTGTGAGTGTGAGTGTGAGAGAGAGAGAGAGTGTGAGTGTGAGAGAGAGTGTGAGTGTGAGAGAGAGTGTGAGTGTGAGTGTGTGAGAGAGAGAGAGAGAGTGAGTGTGAGAGAGAGTGTGAGTGTGTGAGCGAGAGAGAGAGAGAGTGTGAGTGTGAGTGTGAGAGAGAGTGTGAGTGAGAGAGAGAGAGAGTGTGAGTGTGAGTGAGAGAGAGTGAGTGTGAGAGAGAGTGTGAGAGAGAGAGAGAGTGTGAGTGAGAGAGAGAGTGTGAGTGTGAGAGAGAGAGAGTGAGTGTGAGTGTGAGAGAGAGTGTGAGTGTGAGAGAGAGAGAGAGAGTGAGTGTGATTGTGAGAGAGAGTGTGAGTGTGTGAGAGAGAGAGAGAGAGAGAGAGAGAGAGAGAGAGAGAGAGATCAAAAATCCCTATTTTTCTAAGCATGAACCAGCAAGGGAGACGTCTCGTTGATACAGTAAATATACAGCAGCTAGCTAGTAAGTGACGGTACATCCCATAAGGTGCTTAGCATTCGTTCAAACCTTTCTTTGTGCAACTTCAGGTGACGAATGAAGTTAGACGTTGTGGCAGCTCCGTCTGTAATCTCCTACCCACATGTTTTGCAAATTGCAATTTGTTTTTTAGTTGACTACCTCGTAATTTTTTATAGCCAATTGCCAACTGGCGCGTTGTTGCTTGTTGCGCTTCATTGGTGGTCTTGCAATGTGCCTGCTTAGATGCTGTCGAATCAAAACAACGTGGGACTGCAGTGATTGGATGTCGTGCAGGCAGTGCGCGTGCTCTCTGCATGAATACAGGTGGTGCCCATTTTTTTCACAGATGCAGATAAACAGAGCGGTGTGAAAAAAAAAACCCCAGTTTTCATGGGAAGTAGCAAGTCTTCTCGAGTCAAAAGGCGCAAGTCCAAGTCACATGACTCGAGTCCACAACTCTGGAAATAACTACAAATAGCACACATTTCACACTCAATTTATTTCAACAAACTTATCACTCACTAAACTAACACCATAAAAATATACCTGTATTATTCAAATAATTCAAAAGTCTAATTGCAATTGACTGTCTTATCAGTACTTACACTCAACAACAGGGCCTGAAATGACCACTCGCCAAGCACCGAATGAGAGTAAAAACCAGTGTCAATTGCCAGGTGGCCGATAACATCTTTATGAATTGACGGCAATGAGTTTAAGTGTCGCCAATTTGATTATTCAAGCACAAGACGACGCAGAAAAAGAACTCAATGTATTACTCGTGCTGTGAGAAGTTTAGTCAGTCCCTCCAGAAAACACACGATTTTGCGATCACATGATTTAATGCAGGATCAGCCAAGTACACCTGGCTGCAGCCTGCAGATCGGGGCGGGGCTGCATGTGTAGTCCCGCCCATAACGCTCCTCATTGGTTAGTGGCACAGCAATGACGTCGACGCCACGGTAAACAGGAAATAGGGTTGAAAAACTCATGCGCTATATCGCGCTGAATCCTCTCACTTAGATTTAACTTACAGCTAACTAACTGTATATTCTGTGATGAGAACATAGAGACCACGGATCATTTGTTTTTCTTCTGCTCTTACAGCAATGAATTTTTAAACATTTAAAATTTGTCTTGAGAAAGAATCCTAAAGGTTTTGAAGGCAATACAGTTTATCAGGCACAGACATACGGATGGCCATGACAGATAGATAGGCAGACAGAGATAGAAGGATAGATAGATTAGGATAGGATAGAAAATGATTTTTGATGTGGTAATACATCAGCTGTGGCGTGCTGGTGTACTGGCCGAATGGACACCTACCACTGCAGTCTTTTCATACTCCCCCTTGCCTCACACAGCTGTGTGCGTTTTTGCAGGAGGGAATGGCTCTTAAAAGA
Source organism: Meda fulgida (assembly GCA_030578275.1). Classification (NCBI taxonomy): domain Eukaryota; kingdom Metazoa; phylum Chordata; class Actinopteri; order Cypriniformes; family Leuciscidae; genus Meda; species Meda fulgida. The sequence goes on along the minus strand of CM060629.1, from coordinate 32,530,780 downwards.
GCCTTGGACTTATAAAGTAAAAAACAACAAAAAATAGGTGAGAGAGATAGAGGACTAGAGTAAGAGTTAGAGAATAATTAACACAGCAAAACAAAAATAATTATAAAGTAAAATAGCAAAAGTGGTACCCAGGGAATATAAATGGGGACGGCAATGCCAAGGTTCTGCAAAGAGAATCAGAAGAATTAGCCATTTTTTTTCATGTTCAATTAAATAAATGTATACTTATTAATAACAATAATATCAAAATAGTTTAATACATTTAATCAATTTATTTATAGAAAAAAAAGTCCTACAATATAACTTTGTATATTGTTACTATTAACTTATAAATCCTATTTTTCTTCTCCTGGTTCAGTTTTAACACTAGATCCTAATCCCACCAAAACCACACTAATATATATATAGGCTGCTATATAACACACACACACACACACACACACAGGACGATGCTTTTGGGAAACGCTGTCCTAGTTATTTGTGTGATATGGTGAGTAGTTACACAATCTTGTTTTTACACCACTTCATTTTATCATCACACTAAACGCCACTTCAGAATTAAAAATTGTAAATAAAAACTCACCATGCAGCGATGAACAGCGGAAATGAACACATGCTAGAAATCGACGTCATTCGACGTCAATAGGCCTACATTCGATTTAGTTCACGCGCGCGGCATCTGACACTGAGCTAACAAGCTCTTTTTGTTTGAATTCTGAAGAAACAGTGGTTCACTTATTTTGGTCGTGTCACTACACTCAGAAGCTTTGGAATGATATTGATGTATTTATTAAGTGTAAGATTTGGCCAGGCTTTTCAATACATATGAGAAACATTATATTTGGGTATTTTGACTCAGACCCCACAAACGTTAATGTCTGCTTTGTTATTAATTTAATCCTTTTCCTAAGCAAATTTTACATTCACAAATGCAAATTCTCAAACTGTAAACCTGTCTTCTCTGTCTTCTTAAAAGAGATAGAAAATTATCTAAATGTGATTTCAGTATCCACTAATATGAAAGCTATAAGGACTGTTAGAAT
>CM060629.1:32469737-32524737 GCA_030578275.1 Meda fulgida | reverse complement strand
GGTCGATATTGTCCCCAGCACTTTTTAAAACCTCTCACGGCGGCACGGATGTACCAATAGAAATAAATAAAACATCTCCAGCTGGCAGAGCATTCATTTAGTTTGTCTGTTAAATAAGAGGCGATCTAGCGCAGAAATACGTCGTTTTTTAAATCAAGTGATCAAAGTGGCGATCGGTGGCGCGGTTACAGTGTTATCTTGTGGCTCACGCACAGTCTTCACACACACGCGCGCTTCAATCCGTCTCGGAGACTCTTTGTTTGTTCCGGTGAAATCACAAAACAAAAATGCACACAAACGTGTCCCTGCTTGATATAATACAACCACTGATGAACTTATTCGGTTTTGATTTAAAAAAAAAAAAAACTATACGAGTGCGGATTCAAACCAGAAACCCAGAACATCTGACATGCTCGGCAAAAGTTCTACCACCGGACCATTAAAGGACACACGTCAAACAGTCAGATATATGTATTTATTCATGTGATTCATTCATTTATACACACACACCTGTCCCACCCACTTTTTAAAACAAAGTTACGTCACTGATTTTAACCCTTACGAAGTGCACCAGAATCGCACAGATAGACATACAGAACAAATGTGGCAGAGGTGACGGCTAGATGCTAAGAGTGAGTGAGAGCGAGTGGATCACGTGACATGAAGCAAGCTCAGTCTCTGCCTCAATGTTGATCATTCAACACAGCGTGAGAACGGACTGCGCATGCGCAAATCTACGTAAACTACGGTCTATGGACCAAAGAGGCACTGATAACCTCTGCCTCAATGCCCATGGCCTTGAATTTCCTGCATGAAACAATGGTTTTTAGAAGCAAACAATGGTAAAAGGAGTATATTATGTGTATTCCTGAACATTTTTGTTACAAAAATTGATATTTGGAATAAAATTAATGCAATTAATAATGTGGTGATTAAAAAAGCTCTTGGAATTAATAAATGTAATGTCAATATTTCCTTTGGTGAGGCACTGCCTACCCTGACCGCACGTCCCTGTGTTTAGGTGATTTTTAATAGTCATAAAGGCTTCTTCCATAGAATCAAAGGTGCAACCTCCAAAACGAACACCTCACTGATCTCCTCATAACATCTGGTGTATTAGCAAACCAATGTGAAAAGGTTTCAGAGTTATATCCCAATGCTGGAACATGGATGGTTTCACACAGGAATGTTAGAATATTTTTACAGAAGATGAGAAAAGGCTTGATATGTCCTTCACATATATCTATAAGCCCCACTATTCTGTTGTGGTGTGCGATGTACATTCCATTGCAAACAATGCATGACACACACACACACACACACACACACACACACACACACATACGTACGTGTGTGTGCATCACACAGAACAGATCACTGAATGCCACATATGGCTGCTTATAAAGGAATGTAGATCGCACACCATGACAGGAGAGTGGGCCTTTGTGTGTGTGTGTGTGTGTGTGTGTGTGTGTGTGTGTGTGTGTGTGTGTCAGTTTCAAAGATTGTGATTTTTGCTTCGGGACACTTTCGTTCAGCAAGTTTCTTTATTCAACAACAGAATACATTGGGAAATCTCCATGAGAAGCGTCAGGGAATCACTAATGTGTTTTTAACAACAAATAAATAAGTAAAACACATAAATAATTAATTTGACGCAATTGACGTTGACCAGTTATATATTGATTATTAATGAGACTTGACTGACCTTCCCAAAGCCCTGAGTTCGTCTTGAGAATTATTGAAGAAAGTCACAATTTAACAACCAACGACTTTCAAACTTTAGCACATTCATCTCATCATGACGCCATTTCCTCCCGAGAGCCAGACAGCTGCTGGAAAACTCGCTTTTCCTCTCGGGCTTACAGGCAGAATTCATTTCGACGGTGGATATGAATTATGCAACATAAGCCGCAATCTTTGCTCGCGATCAGAGTTCGGCGCAACGCGTCACGTGACCCGCCTCGGCGGTGGAGGATTCAGATGCAGAATACATTAAACCAGTAAACCTGGCAAACATATGAATTATATATTGCTCTGGTACCAGTAGTGGCTGGCGATGACAGTTCAAAAGACACACTGGACTTACCCGGCACTTTCTGCATCAGTCTGCTGGTTTGTGGAGAATACAGCGAATGTACAGCATTATCTCTTTATTTTCATGCTTTTTTTCTTTCTGAGGAGGAAAATTGAGGTTAGTTTCTAAATGTGTCCTTTTGATGCTCTCTGTAATGGTGCAACACGTTAAGTGAAAAATACACTCTTCAAACTATTTTAAAACCTGTTTTGCTGGAATAAACTGGTTTGTAAGCCTATAGCCGGCCATCCGAAAATGTTGTACATCATTATAGGAAGATGTTTTAATGTTTCTTAAAGAAGTCTGTTCTGCTCACCAATTTATCTGATCAAAAATACAGTAACAAATATGAAGAATTATTATTAGCTGTTTTCTATGTGAATATACAGTAAAGTGTAATTTATTCCTGTGATCATTTTTTAGCATCATTACGCCAGTCTTCAGTGTCACATGATCCTTCAGAAATCAGGATAATATGATGATCTGATGATCAAGAAACATTTCTGATTATTATCAATGTTGAAAACTGTTGTGCTGCTTCATATTTCAGGGGAAACCATCATAATTTTTTTTCATGATTCTTTGATGAATAGAAAGTTCAAAAGAACAACTTTTTTGTATCTTTTTTAAAATCTTTTGTATTATAACGCTCACTTTTGATCAATTTAATGCATATTTGCTAATTAAACAAAATATTAAGCTATACTGACCCCAAACTTTTAAACAGCAGAGCATCTAATATAAAAAATAAAACCATTTGAAATGTTTTGAAAGAGCGAGGTTTGAGGTTTAGCTGTTAACAGGCGTATTGTGTCGTGAACACTGGAGATTCAGAGCGACACATTTAACCTCTGATCTCCCTATACTAATAAAGATCAACAATTATAGAAACATGTCTAAAACATACAAACAAGATGTGAAGAATTCTGTGCCTTCAGCAATTTCATTATCCTTATTATTATTATTTTTTGCATTTATGAAAACAAGATCTGCTTGTACTGGTGTTCTCTGAGCGGTCTTCAGTCTGATAAACAACTCTAGAAAAGTTGTTGAAAGAACCAAATGATCTCCAGATGTTGAAATGGTTCGAACTCGAAATAGTCTGAAACGAGTCCATTCGGGTCACTATGACTGTTCAGAAATGGCATTAGCCCGACTATCCGTCATGGAAAACACTAGTTTGATGAGTCCTGCATCCTATCAACATGTTCTGGTTTCAAACAAACTGATTACAGACAGCATTTCTGACTCATATTGTCAACTACACTTGTGCTTTTATGATAGACAATGTTCAGATCTTGTCTGAGAAAGGTAGACGTTGTGTTCTGTGACCATACATAGCTCTCGTCGGCAGAAGATAAGAGCGTTTACTGCATTGCAGGGCTAAAGAAAGCATCATTAGCATTACAAATGTTCATGGGGTTTCAGCAAACCCCTAAAGGTACGAGTCTGCCGCAGAAACAGACGTACTGTATATGTCTGAGTTCGTACGGGAGAGTGAGGAAAGCTGTCAACATCCCCATAATCGATAAAAGTTTGCACAAAGAACATTGCATCATATGCAGTAGAAACTAACGCTGGCTCACAGTCAGGGCCAAATGTCTCTGAAAATCAGAAGAAATGTTGGCAAAGGGAATAACAAAAAAAAAAAAAAAAATGAGCAAGGATTTTCCCCAAAGAATTATGCATTAAAAAGTTACTGCGGCCACACAAAGTTCAGGGAACTGGATGGTGGAGCAATGTTTTATTTCCCTGCAGTCCTGACGGGAGGAGAGGAATAATAAAGCCTTTTCTCTTCCGGCAAAGCAGGATCTAGAGAACATCAAATCAAGCATGTAACCTTTTTTTTTTTTTTACCCATTTCCATATTTTTTTCTATAAGGAAGTCAATTATATATACGGGTGAAACTTGAAAAATTTGAATATCGTGCAAAAGTTAATGATTATGGCTTACAGCTTATGAAAATCCCAAAATTAAAATCCAGAAAATTTGAATATTACATGAAATCAATAAAAAAAAGATTTTAAATACAGAAATATCGGCCCTCTGAAAAGTATAATCATGCATAAGTAAATAGTTAAATATACGAAATATATTTGTTTCACCTTTTAATTTGAATTACTGAAATACACAAACTTTTGCACGATATTCACATTTTTTGAGTTTCTCCTGTAGTTTCTACACTGTAAAGAAATTGCTGCCCTAAGTACAATCAACTTGGATATTTACGCAAGTCATTTCAACTTAAATTACATTATATAACTTATTGTTGAATCTTCTATAACTTATTATATTTGTTATTTATTAGCTTTTAACTTTATTATATTTTTTAACTTTATTATATAAAGTTGAAAACCTTATTTTGATGAGTTAAAGCAATGTAAAAACATACTGTATGTTGTCAAATTATTGATCGTGTCATTTTTACAGTGGATGAACAAAAAATATTTTTTCCAAGAATTTAATAAAAATAAGAATAAACTACTAATTTAATGTAAACTTTATACGTTTTTTCCTTTTCCAAATGAAATTTCTTGTTATGGTGTTAAAATGTGTTGTTATGTCTTATGACTATCCTAACATTAATGAGCCGTTTAAATATATGATATAGACTGTAACGTACTTTATGTCCACTGTAGGGAAGATGAAGTTGAACCCAAGTGCAGTTTATTGAAACGAAGTGACAAAATATAATCTAAAACAGGCTTGACTATAGACGTGACACTATTGGCATGAACATGAGGGATATACACACACTAATGACTTAACAGCAAAACACAGACCAATAAGAACGAGACACAAGAGACTAGAGAAGCACATGACAAAAGCAGGAACCAGACTAAGCCAAATTACAAAATAAAGGCATGAAACATGAAAGTGAAAACAAAACGTGACAAACACAGGGTTTATATATCATTAACTAATGTTAAAGTATCTATAAACAAGCCAAGGCAATTTTATTTTATTTTAATCAAATGAAAGATAAATTAGATATTCTAAAATGATGTGTAATCATGTATTTGATGAGCTCCGTGTATCTTCGTTTATAGCACAGATCATGAGATGTAATTAGGTATATAAAGTACTTGAGGGTCGACTCGATTCATTTGGGCCTGTAAGGTTTGAGAGAGAAAACTCTCAACACCCTAGCAACGCCCTAGCAACCACATGTCACGGCGGGACCGGGAATAATTCTGTGGATTCAGGTGCAGAGAAGAAGTATTTTAATGAGACAAAACATAACAAACCAAATCTAACTTCAAAAACAGACAAGGCAGGGCAGGACCAGGCACAGAATACAACACGCGTAACAAATACAACTAACGAGCACAGGACAGCAAACACAGGAAGACTAAATAGGGAGGCAAACAAAGGAGGGTAACGAGACAGACAGGTGGAGTAAATAAACCAATAATCAGAAAACAAGGGATCAAACAATGACAAGAGCACATGGCTCAAAATAACAAAACACCCATGTGCATCACAAGACAACACAGACATGTGACACCACCTAGCAACCTTCACTCACATTTCCTTCTCAAAATGTGAATGACAGCACTCTGCTTTTTTTTTTTTGCTACTGTGATGCCATAAAGAATAATATTTGTTTCCCGAAAGAACCTTTCAGTGAGCATTTCTTAAAATAAAAAAAATAAAAAAATAAAAAAAGATGATTTAGTGGAATGGAAAGACTCCATTGATGTTAAAGGTTCTTCATGGAACCATCAATGCCAGAAAATAACCTTTATTTTCAAGAGTGTAATGAGCTTCTATTGTGTGTTTTATAGAAATATAAACAGGAAGTCTTACACCTGCACCTCAGTGGATCGAGTATATAAGCTATCATGCACTCTGAGCAAAGGCTTTACTTTTAGACGTTCTTGTATTTCCGTCTTCAGGCTCTTGGAAAGGCCAGTTTGTGAGATGTTTTCTGTAGGGATCCCTTTTTCATTATTTCATTTCATTATTCAGTAGGGATTCATTATTTAACAGCTCTGGAGACTGAAACACAGAGTAGTGACAGATATGGTTTTATCATACGGTGTGTGTAGAATGCAAACCCAGGAGTGCAAGAGCATCTGCCGGAAATAATCCGTCACTTTTGCCTAAACGCTCCGTTTTTTCACCTGCTCGAGTCAAAACAGGGACACCTTTTGTCATTATTGCTAATCGTATTTTAATTGTGAGTATGTGCGCTATCTAATTCCGGAGAGAGTGAATGCAGGATTCAATAATGCTAAGGTCATTAGTATTCAGAGTCTCTGCTGCTGTTTAAGGAGGGAAAACCTGCTATAGAAATGCACTAAATTGCATTAAGAGTGAAATTACAGTGTATTATGTAATTGTTTTCCCTCCTATACAGGCCCTTTAATAAATACATTTAAATTGATCAAAAAATTATAATAATAATAATTAAATAACTAAATTAAATAAATGCAAATACATACAAAAAATAATGATAATAATAGGCCTAGATAAATAGAAAATTAAAAAAATAAATCAATAAATCAATAAAAATAAATCAACGCAAAAACATAAAAAATAAATATACAAATAGGACACAAATAAAAAAGTAAATGCCAAAACAAATAAAAAACAGTTCTAACTAATACCTGAAGTAAATAAACAAACACATTAATTAATACATAAATACAACTACTGTTTTGCTTTAAGCTCAATTCTGGAGGAAAGAACAAATACAGTATTATGTGAACTGTTTCACCTAGACAGAAATTAAATATATATATATATAGATTTCAATAAATAATATAGAAAAAAATGTAACAGAAAATAAATAAATAAATAAAATGCACTACTAATTTGCATCAAGAACAATTTTGTAGGAAACAAAACAATCTATTTTGTCAAGCGTTTCTCCTAGACAGCAATACAATTAAACGAAAAGCAATGGAGACTTTTACATCTCATCTAGACTTTCAGGAGTGATCTCTACAACATCTATAAATGAATGTGGACAGCAGCTCAGATCATTAGAGATCACAAACTCTAGAGAAGACCGAGAATGAGAGTCTGAGCGAAAAGGCTTCAGAAATGGGATAATATGCTCCCGATTCCATTAGCATCCAGAGCAGATTCAGTCTCAGCACTCAGATTTAAGAGCCGCGGACTCCCTCTGAAGGCCTGAACTTTAATTAAAGGAGTGAGTTGTGCTCTGGATGAGGTTTCGTGCTTGCCTAGTTCACACTACATGATTTTAAAACGTCGGGCTGAACTGTGCGGTTCACACTACATGACTTTCTCTCTGTGAAATCAGGAGTGTTCAAGTTGTTGAGCTGTTCACACCACACGACACAACCAACGCATTCTCATCCCAAGGCGTCATATACTAACGCTTTTGCCAAAGCGTCTACATCCAACGCACATGGCACCCTTTAGCGTCAATATAACACGCTTCGGTTATGGGTAGGTTTAGGTCTGGGGTAGTGTTAGGGTTAGACCACTAGGAGGCGCCTTCTGGCCCATATCTATCTGCGTCTCGTATTGACGCTAAAGAGTGCCATGTACGTTGGATGTAGACGCTTTGGCAAAAGCGTCAGTATATGACGCCTTGGGATGAGAACGGGCTCACTCAACGTGATTGATCCGCAACAGGAGGTAACGCACTACGAGTTGACAATAACTCTGTCACCCAACACGATCTTGTCTACAAACCACATTTTGTCACGAAAAATCATGCGATAAAACGAACCGGAAATGACACGAAACAGCACAGTCTTTAATGCGTTGTTGGCTCTTTCATACTAACAGATTGGCGAACGTTCATCGACCGCTAATCCCCCGCGGTTTGCACGCGATAACACCCTGACCTGTCGGCGAGCTCAACGATTTGCAAATCAGGCTTAAAATCATGTAGTGTGAACTGGGTCCGCAGTGTCAGTGACTCTGAATCAGCCTTAAACCTCCCATTTACGACTTAATGTGTTGAATCTACACACACCTAAATTCATTTTCATTTATATTTCTAATTTTAATAAAAATCTGTTTGCTAACATTTACATTTGTCACAAAGACAGCTCGATCATGCAGATTTGCTATGCACAACATCAGGAAGATCAGGCCTTTCCTAACTGAGCATGCAACAACTTCTCGTCCTTCTGGTCATTTCTAGGCTTGATTACTGCAATGCTCTCCTGGCTGGACTTCCATCATGTGCAACTAAACCTCTACAAATGATCCAGAATGCTGCAGCTCGTCTGGTCTTCAACGAGCCCAAAAGGGCCCACGTCACTCCTCGGTTTATCTCTCTGCACTGGCTACCACTCGCTGCTCGCATCAAGTTCAAGGTGTTGACACTTTCTTACAGATTGACCACAGGATCAGCTCCCTCCTACTTCCACTCACTACTACAAGTCTACATCCCTACCAGAAGCCTACGATCAGTCAATGAGCGACGGCTCGTGGTCCATCACAGAGAGCCTCGAAATCACTCTCCAGAACATTCTCATTCACGTGCCATGCTGGAGGAATGATCTGCCCACCCTCATCCGGAATGCAGTATCCCTGACAGCATTCAAAAGACAGCTGAAAACTCATCTCTTCCTTTTCCTTTAAATCCCTGCTTATCTGGCTTACCGTGCGTTCACACCGCCGCCGGCGAGAGCGTCAAAGTGGCTGGAAGCCATTCATTTTCAATGAGAGCTGGCGGCGAGGGCGGCGCGTCTTGGACGGCGAGCGCGGCCGAGAGCGGCGTGGAGAAGTTGAAGTCAGGTCAACTCTATGGTAATAATGAGCTATGATGCGGTTCGGTGGCAACCAATCGGAATGTAGAAGTGCTCCGTTTGAGAGGATTCCAGGGTACGCAGTCCTGTAAACTTAGGTTCCGACCACAGTAGTTCCCAAGCGAAATAGAGGAGAGTTTGATCATTTGAATTCGATAAGAAGGCGCGCAACACCATTTATAGGCAATATTTTTGCGCTAGAATGCTTGTTTTTTCAGCGGGAATGCAAATTAGATTAGCACTTGAACACAAAAGCCACACCACACAAATGGCGTTTAATTGGTTTATTTAGTTAGCAAACATGTCACTATAATTGTTAAGTTCTTTCCATCGATGTATTACTTTCACATTTAAAAGATTCCATGAGGTTAACTTATACCCTACTTTGTCAGTCTGAAAAAATAACGATCGACATGCATGTTTGCTTTGCGGCCCCTTTAAATACACTTTAAAAAAAGACCAAGCATTCGATCTACGTCACAGCGTCAGAGCGTCCACGAATCTTTCCAGGGCGTCGTTGGCAGGGCGGCCAACGTTTGAGCACTTCTTGCGTTGTTTTTGTCTCTTCACGATGACTCGCTTGGTTTAGTCCTCAGTTGTAAGTCGCTTTGGATAAAAGCGTCTGCTAAATGACTAAATGTAAAAATGTAAATTTGTAAAGAATAATGTACAGTTAGCTGGTCATTGGGTGATCAAGACCTAACCTGAAGCTGAATAAACAAAAATAAATATAATAAATAAAAAAAATGTATGTAAATTAATATATGTAAATAAATGTTAAATTAATTAATAAAATTGTATATATGTTAATACATTAATAGAAATAAAAAATTTCAATTGTATTTATGTTTAAGTAAATACATTCAATTAATGTAAACATAAAATAAATTGGATTTATTTACATGTAATAGATACATTTATATATTGTAAATAAATTAATAGAATAATACAAATAAAAATAAATAAATTTTGCAAGCAAGGTGGACTTTTTTTTGACTATGTGAGAAAACATAAAAGACACAAAATATATTATTAGCCCTAAATACCAGAAGAAGAAAAATAATAATAATACTAACCCGGTTGGTAGACAACAAGCAATATATAACAGTATAATATAATGTAAGATTAAGATCTTAGTTCACGCAGAAGTGTGTTATGAATCAGTCAGATTATGAATTTGCCACAATGTGAGGCAGCTCTGCAAAAGATGCTGTTACTAAAGGATGAAGCAGATCAGTGGACCAGACGGCAAACCCGAAATCTGTAAACATTATAATTCATGCTATACATGCAAAGAGGTTAGCCAGGAGGTCATTTACATACAGAACTCTTAAAAATGTGAGGCATATGACCTCTGAACTGCAAATACACCACATACGGAGTGGGACCAGTTCATTGCACTCCCCTTTTCAAATACATAAATATACACATTCTAGTGACTCCATCAGAGGAGTTTGTTGATTCCACATGTTCATTAATTCTCTCATAATTTAAAGTGCTCCTATTATGCTATTTCTACGGTTCATAATGTTGTTTTGTTTTCTCCTACGACATGTTTATATGCATCCAAGGTCAAAAACACTTTATTTTTCTCATTATATCCAGTGCAGCATCAGCTCTTTCCTCAGTGTCTGAAACGCTTAGATTAAAGATTCAGTCTCTAAGCCCCGCCTCTCTGAGAGCTGCTCTGCTCTGATTGGCCAGAAATCAAACGCTCATCATATCTGAATCTCAGCTCTTGATCACAGTGATACGAACAGTAACGATGGCGTGGGTTTTACCGTATCAATCTCAGAAAACAGCGTCTTCTCGACACGAACAACACGAACCAAACTCTCCCAGTCTCAGATACACTACAGTGTTTGAGGGCGGGGCCAAGAGATGCTGTCAGCCAATCAAGACCACAGGCTGGCATTATGCAAATTAGAAACAAACTGTCATAAATTCAGTGAGAATTACTGACGACTCTTTCAGCAGTTCAGAATCACTTCTTTCTTTAGTGACACAATAACTCCATTTATCTGCACTTTCATCTGAAGCTTAAGAGATATTTTACATTCACACAAAAAAAGTGTTTCAGTTTTTCACATCTCCAAATAAAATTACATTCAATCAGCAAGCTACACTGAGTTAGAGGAACTAAATATTTTGAGTAATTAACTTAAAAATTTGTGTTTATGCCATAAATTATCAAGTCGGTCCAACAACTTGGACAATTAATGTGATTTATTTTAGTTAAAAATTCACAGCCATCATAGCACATGCTTAATGTATCTTATTTAGCATGAATATTAATGAACAAGTCAGATGTTACGGTAACACTTTATTTTACAGTGTCCTTGTTACATTACCATTATAATAACAGTAAATTATGCATAATTACATGCAACTAACCCTCAACCAACCAAATCCTATAACCCTATAATAAGTATACATGTTGTTTATTAATATTACCCAGTACTTAAATGTATAATTACAGAGTAACAATGACACCTTAAAATAAAGTGTAACCGATATTACCGGCATTAGCGCAGTCATTACGTTATACTAAATAAAAATATTAAATAACACTTATTTTCAACATTTGTTCTCCTTATCCAGTCCTAATGCATACTGAGAGCTAGATATCCACAGACAATATCATTAAGTTACTATCATTTTTTTTAATTAATTGACCCAGAAATTTGAGTTTAAATTACACAATATAAATATCAACATTACAGAACTAACAAAAAAAATAGTTTGCAACTTTAAATCGATAAATGTCGATATTTTAACAGTTCACCTCGTTCAGCTTTCTCTCGGTTCATTACCACAACTTGCTCAAAACAAACAAATCAAACAATTCAAACCACTAGTCAGACATCATTTTAAAACGTGGCCAATAAAAAGCAAAACATAAGTGAATCTGAACTCTTCATCTGAGTAAATGTAAAGTGCTTCGGTGGCCATGGGTCTGTTGAAAGCGCTTGTTGCAAAATCTTACTGACCCCAAATAGTCTGTCCATAATCATAAATCTGTATTATACCGTTTTCTCTCTCTCTCTGTCACTTCTGTGTGGTTTATATCTTAGGTTGGTGACAGAGCTCTGACATTCCCTCCCATCTTGTTATCTGATTATTGTTTATCCTCGTTACCCTCTTTTGTTTGCTTTCCTATTCAGGCCCCGTTACACGAAGGGAAAACGCAGATATTTCCCTGCGGTTTGGCCTCTCATTTACACGAAAACCCCGTTTTTATCACAGAAAACGATTATTTCTAAAAACTCCGGCCAAAGTAGAGATTTCTGAAAACGCCGGTTGTGTGTTGCCGTGTCGACTGGGAGAACCCAAGCGGGGAATCCATCAGCCGGAAGCTGAAGCCTTGAGGGCGCCGCCGTTGTAGCAGAACTCCTGCTGTTAGCGCTCCACTGACTCCCATTCATTTTGGCGTCACTTTGACAGCGAATAACTTTACATCTGAGGCGTCCAAAGACTTCATTTGTCCATTATTTATTTCTAAAGAAACACCACAATGTATAAAAGGCTCCATTACTTAGTATCTTACGCTATGTCCCCGTAGAAGCCGTTTTTGTAAAAAAATAGGTAAACGATTGTGTCATAACCACACGACTTTCTGCCGCACAATAGAAACATTACCGTATAGACAGGAGGAGAAGCTCAAGCCAATCTGTTACTGTCTATGAGGCAATCGGGGGGGGGGGGGGGGGGTTCGGGGGGGGAATTGAGGCATAAAGTCCTGGGAGAAGCCCATAGATAGAGTCCATAAAAGCAACGGGACTAAATATTTCAACAATATTTCGATGAATTTTTCAAGATTGTGATTCAGATTTGTCTTGCCACAGCTACTAGGTGATTTACAACTGTCAGACTGTCGTCACGCTCAGTTTGAGCCTGCAGTCGCTCAGCCATCAGACAGGAAGTGCAATAATCGGGCTTCAGTCTTCTCCGTTGAAATCAATGGGGTCGCTGTGTCCATTTCTTTGACTGTCTATGGTTTTAGGTTCTCTTGAGGATTCTGATTGGCTTGCATGGCTTTATCTTCTCCCTACACTGCCGCCCAGAGGTTTGGCATAGTTATGATGGCGCTCGCGACGTATTTATGCGGGTTGTGTGTACGATGTTATTATTGAAAACGGAGGGGTGGGAATATTCATTTCTCTAAATACCCGGCTATGTGTAAACGTGGCCTCAGTCTCACCGTACTCCAGGTCCAGCAGACAGGTCTGGCACACGTTCTTCATCTTACTGCAGGTCTGGCACACGCAGTGTTGGGAACGTTACTTTAAAAAAGTAGTTAGTTATAGTTACTCACTACTTGTTCCAAAAAGTAACTAGTAAGAGTTAGTAACTGAATTACTCGATAATAAAAGTAACTCGTTACCAGGGAAAGTAACTATTTGCATTACTGTTAAAAAAGAAGTTTTTTTAGCAGTTTTCACAAGTCAGTTGAACTTAGTAGAACAGAAGTAGTGCTTATATTGCACCTTGAAAATGCCAACTTTTCATCGGATTGCTCCTGACTCGCCATCTCTGCTGCTTCATCGAATCTCTGTTTAGCTGTTGTGTGTGTGTGTGTGTGTGTGTGTGTGTGTGTGTGTGTGTGTGTGTGTGGCGCTTGTGCTGGCATGTGTGTAAAAACACTGGATCTGATTGGCTACCAGGAAACATGACTCTACCTTAGCCAATCATAATCGCTTACCTCGTAATTAACCCACCGCCTCACTGTGTGATGCGTTCGGATTACAGTTTATTCAATCAATAGCCAACATAATCCCCAACAGATTTCGTCATGAGTCATTTTGTACCCACCACTTTTTTAAACATTGAGGCACGGATGTTAATACAAATAAATAAAACATCTCCAGTTAGCAGAGCATTCATTTAGTTCGCTATTAAATAAGATATCTAGCGCTAAAATGTGTTGTTTTTTTTAATCAAACAGAGCGCTCGTTCCCGCTGCTATCAGTTGCATGGATAGTTGTTCTCTCGTGTCTCGTGCTGTCGCGCAGTCTTCAATCTATCGCCGTTGTAGAGACTATTCGTTCCGGTGAAATCACAAAATAAAATGCACACAAATGTGTCCCTGCTGAACATATTCAGTTTTGATGAGAGAGAAATAAACAACTATACAAGTGCAAATTCAAACCCATGTCCTCTGACACGCTTGGCAAATGATCTACCACTAGACCGGATCGATGGATACATTCACTGGTTGAGCAGAGAGGCAAAAAACTGAAAAAAACAACAACGTTCTTTTAAAGGCCGTTATTCCCAACACTGGGCACACGTTCTTCATCTTACTGCAGGTCTGGCACACCTCCGTCCTCTTGAAGCGCATGCCTAACGTGGCCTTAGTCTCCCGGTGTAGGCAGTCCTGTGCTGGTTCGTTGTCTATGTTCCCAGTGTTTCCTGTTCCTGCCAGATGCCGGTCTTGTTTTCCCCCACAGGGAGTTTTTGTTTGTAGTTTTGTTTAGTTTTTATCACACATTAAATATCCTTATTTCTGCACATGAATCCTCGCTCCTTTCATCAACCTAGATCGTGACACTCTCTGCCTGAAATAAACAGTATAATGGTGATGCTAAAGTTTTCCATTAACGGATCAGTAAACAAACAGTATAAGTCATCTTCCCAGGTCCTGGTCTCCAAGGACACTGATGTAAAATAAACATCATTTAAGAGTGTCCATTATCAAAATGCAAATCACTCCTCTGTTTCCCCCTTTTTAAAACAAAAGCAAGCATTTAAAACATAGAGCAAGTGTGTTAGTAGCAACTGAACACAGAAATGTTCTGAAGCCACTAATGGCTTTTAAAACGCTTCATCTAGAGGTGCACCTGTTGAGAGTGATGTATTCTTATCCTGGCAGTTGTTCAATAAATGAATTAATAATAAATGAGAGTGATGCTCACAGTGCATCCATGAGTGCCAGGGTGTTGCAGGAGAAAAGTCACTATACAATTCTGGTCACTGACAAAAATGGTGTAGGATTTTCTTAGAAATTATTTCTACTCAGAAATTGCAAGTAAATTTCAGCCAATCAAGACCATAGCCTGGCATTATGCAAATTAGATACAAACCATTAGTGAGAATTACTTGTTTCAGCAGAATCACTTCTTTCTTTAGTGACACAATAACTCCATTTATCTGCACTTTCATCTGAAACTTTAGAGATATTTTGCATTCACACAAAAAATATTCTAAAAAAAAATTGTTTCAGTTTTTCACATTTTCAAATAAAATTACGGCAAGCTACACTGAGTTAGAGGAACTTAAAAATTTTGTGTTTATGCTATAAATTAAGTCGCTCCAAAAAAATGTGTTGGCTCAACAAAAACGTCTCGGTTACGTATGGTAACCCTCGTTCCCTGAGTAGGGAACGGAGACGTCTCGTCGGAGGAGTTTCCAACGAATTGGGATCACGCTAGGGAGACCAATTGCCTTCGAGTGAACTAAAACGAGCCAATAAGTATTGGCATGCAAGATTTGCATTCCGCGGCCCGCCTACCAGTGCGGGTATAAAGGCGGAAGCAAGCGCATACACAAACGTTTTTCGCTGAGGAGCCGAACGGTGTCCAGTCCTCCGCGAAGGTGCAGCAAGCATGGCGACGGGACGAGACGTCTCCGTTCCCTACTCAGGGAACGAGGGTTACCATACGTAACCGAGACGTTCCCTTTCGTTCGGGAACTCCTACGTCTCGTCGGAGGAGTTTCCAACGAATTGGGATCCCTAACAAAACGCCATGGTGCTGACCCCTTCCAGCGCCCAGCTTAGCTCCCGGCATAGCAGTTTCTTATTATATGAGGGGAGCTAGCTAGGAAGAATCACACTGCTGTTCCGCAAGACCCGCTCAGTGGATTGGATAACACTGGGAAAGCGTGCCCACCCGAAGGAGGGAACGCTGCGGAAAGCCCGCCTGCCCGAAGGGAGGCACTGGAATACACGTATGAACTAACCCGTAGGGTAGTAAAACATACGGCAGTCCTTGAGGTAGTCCCAGCCCGGGGGGTGGGAGCGTACTCAGCAAGGACGACAGAACGGGTCTGTCGAGGGGAAGACACGGAGCTAACCCGGAGGGTAGCTGGAACGTGGAAGAAATGGGTCGCCGAAGGGACCACTGTTAAGGCCACCCAGTCTAATAACAACTCCTACGAGAGGTAATAGACCTGGCGCCGGGCGATCCGCCTCGCCTGGTGCCGGAGGGGTGATGGAGGAACTCACGATGTTAGCCGTTTGTTGGGGAACCAACGGAGCAAAAAGACGCACGTATCTGGCCCATGGGGCGGGAATGGCGTAGCAAGCCGACACAACCTAATTCCTCGCGCTACTGGCCGTAGCGAGTACACGGGAGGAAACAGGTTCAACACGGAGGCTATAAAACCTAGCGAACGTGTTAGGTGTCGCCCAGCCCGCAGCTCTACAGATGTCTGTTAGCGAGGCGCCTTGAGCCAAAGCCCAGGAAGAGGCAACACTCCTAGTAGAGTGTGCCGTCAACCTGGGTGGGCAAGGCACGTCCTGGGATTCATAAGCCCGGACAATAGCATCCACTAACCAGTGGGCTAACCTCTGCTTGGAGACAGCCTTCCCCTTCTGCTGTCCTCCGTAACAAACAAAGAGCTGATCTGAGGTCCTGAAGCTTTGCGTTCTGTCCACATAAACCCGCAAGGAGCGGACGGGACAGAGAAAAGCTAGGGCTGGGTCTGCCTCCTCCAAGGGCAGCGCTTGCAGGTTCACTACCTGGTCCACGAAGGGAGTGGTAGGAACCTTGGGCACATATCCGAGCCGGGGTCTCAGGGTAACGTGAGAAAGGCCCGGATCGAACTCTAGGCACGATTCGTCGACCGAAAAAGCCTGCAGATCCCCTACCCTCTTAAAAGAAGCCAAAGCCAACAGGAGAGCTGTCTTCATAGACAAGATATTCAATTCCACTGAAGGCAAGGGCTCAAAAGGGGGACTCTGGAGTGCTCTGAGCACCAGAGATAAGTCCCAAGAGGGTATGGGGTGCAAATTACGAGGAGGATTTAGTCTCCTAGCACCCTTAAGGAATCTGATGACCAGGTCGTGCTTCCCCAACGACTTACCTTCAACTGTGTCGTGATAAGCTGCTATTGCGGCAACATACACCTTGAGGGTGGAGGGAGACAGCCTTCGCTCCAACCCATCTTGCAGAAAGGAAAGCACGACTCTGATCGGGCAAGTTCGGGGGTCTTCCCGGCGGGAAGAACACCAATCGACGAACAGGTTCCACTTCAACGCATAGAGGCGCCTCGTAGAGGGGGCTCTAGCGGAAGTGATGGTGTCTACCACAGCCTGCGGTAAGCCACCTAGAACCTCCGCGTCCCGTCCAGGGACCAAACATGGAGTCTCCAGAGGTCTGGACGCGGGTGCCACAGGGTGCCCCGTCTCTGAGAAAGGAGGTCCTTCCTCAGAGGAATCGGCCAAGGAGGGGCTGTCGCGAGGAGCATGAGTTCCGCGAACAAAGTCCGGTTGGGCCAATACGGCGCAACGAGCAGGACCTGCTCCTCGTCCTCCCTGACCTTGCACAAAGTCTGTGCAAGAAGGCTCACTGGGGGAAACGCATTCTTGCGAAGGCCCCGGGGCCAACTGTGTGCCAGTGCATCTGTGCCGAGAGATCCCTCGGTCAGAGAGTAAAACCACTGGCAATGGGTCGTGTCCGGAGAGGCAAACAGATCTATCTGAGCGGCTCCGAAGACTCCCCAAATCAGTTGGACCACCTGGGGATGGAGTCGCCATTCTCCCGGAAGAGGCGGCAGCCGTGAGAGCTCGTCGGCCACACGGTTGAGCACATCCGGGACGTAAATGGCCCGAAGCGACCTCAGATGCTTCTGACTCCATAGGAGGAGATGGCGGGCGAGTCGCGACATACGACGGGAGCGTAGACCACCTTGAAGGTTGATGTACGCAACGGTCGCAGTGCTGTCCGTACGGACCAGTACATGTCTGTGCAGAAGCAGCCCCCTGAAGAGGCACAGAGCTAGACGTACTGCTTGCAACTCTAGGCAGTTGATGTGCCAATGCAGTTGAGGCCCCGTCCACAGACCTGAAACTGCATGCCCGTTGTACGTGGCCCCCCACCCGCTGGCAGAGGCATCTGTGAACACAACAGCATGCCTGGACACCTGGACTAGGGGAACTCCGGCCCGTAGAAACGCAGGGTCTGACCAGGGACTGAAGGTTTGGCGACAGTGCGGGGTAATGTTGACCCGGAACGTGCCGCTCTGCCACGCCCATCTCGGGACTCGATCGTGAAGCCAGCGCTGAAGCGGTCTCATATGAAGCAAGCCGAGCGGCGTCACTGCGGCTGCGGCTGCCATATGCCCCAGGAGCCTCTGAAACTGTTTCAGTGGAACCGCTGACCTGCCTTGAAAGGACTTGAGGCAGTTGAGCACTGACTGGACGCGCTCCTCTGAGAGGCGCGCAGTCTGACCGACCGAGTCCAACTCCATACCGAGATAAGAGATCCTCTGCGTGGCCAGAGTTTGCTCTTGTCCCAGTTGACCTGAAGACCCAAACGGCTGAGGTGTTGGAGCACCAAGTCCCTGTGTTCGCACAACTGATCTCGCGAGTGAGCTATAAGCCAGTCGTCGAGATAGTTGAGGATGCGAACGCCATGTTCTCTCATGGGAACAATGGCCGCCTCCACGACTTTCGTGAAGACACGGGGCGACAGGGCCAGGCCGAATGGTAGGACTTGTACTGAAATGCTCGACCCTCGAAAGCAAACCGAAGAAAGGGTCTGTGTCGAGGAAGAATCGAGACATCAAAGCACGCGTACTTCAGGTCGATCGCTGCAAACCAATCCTGGGGACGGATGCATTCGAAGATGCGCTTCTGCGTGATCATTTTGAACGGGAGCTTGTGCAGGGCCCGATTCAAAACTCGCAGGTCCAGGATTGGTCGTAACCCACCGCCTTCCTTGGGTACAATGAAGTAAGGGCTGTAAAACCCAGACTTCATCTCGGCTGGAGGGACCGGCTCGATCGCGTCCTTCGCCAGCAGGACGTCAATCTCTTTCCACAAGACAGGGGCATCAACGCTCCGCACACGAGTGAAGCGGATACCCCTGTACTTGGGAGGCCGGCGGGCAAACTGAATTGCATAGCCGAGCCGAATGGAGCGGATGAGCCAGCGGGACGGCCTCGGAAGCACTAACCAGGCTTCGAGAGACTGTACCAGCGAGCCCACCCGAACCACCGGCGCACCCGCGGAGGGGCAGCGAAGTGGAAGGCAGGGACCTGACTCCGGAGGCATTGCTGCGGCCGAGAGAGAGGTCTGGGTGTGCAGGGCAACACCTACCTGCTTCCACCGAGGGGCAGACGGCAGGGAAGGCCCGGAGGCGTTCGACTGCGGGCTGTCCCGAGGCGAAGGACGGAGGGGAAACGAGGAGCGAGGCATGGAAGCGTCGGGTCCAGGTTTCCGCACCTCCTTGCCCAGCGGGAGACAAGAGTGACGAGGCCGTGGCGGCGACACTGTCGTCTGAGCGCTGGGGTGAGGGGAATGAGAGCGGCGAGGCAACGTGGCGTCGCACACTGCCATTCTGACCCTCTTGGACGGAGGAGACTGATAGTGGCGAGGCAATGGAGCGTCGTCCTGGACTACCAGTCTCGCTCGGACGGAGGAAACTGGTCTTATTGACTGCCAGTCTCGACCGTGAGGGGAAACGAGGAACGAGGCCCGGGGGCATCGAATCCTGATTTCCCCTCACCCAGCGAGAGACGAGAGTGACGAGGCCGTGGCGGCGTCACTGCCATCTGAGCGCTGGGGCCCGTGAACTACTCAGAGGAAGTGGACTGCTCAAACTTTGGGTACCGCTGATTCTGAATAACCAGCGGCGGAACAGAAACGAATTCTCCACCCGGCCCTCCCCGGGGGAAGGAGTGGTGATGACACGCACTCCCAAGAGCAGAACGTCACATACTCTGAGTAGCTCCTCTCAGGGTTGTTTCCCTTTCCTTTTGCTGGGGGAAAACAACTCCGAGCGGGCTGGTTTTGAGGTGCTTCTGGACCACAGTGTGGACATCGTCTAACCGAGGGCCAGCGCTGTGACTTATCACGGTCAGTCACTAAGCACAGCTCAACCCCGAGTTAGAACTACGCACGTGCAGTGGTAGTGAGAGAGGAAAAACTTCTGCAGATTTAGGCATGTTTGGCTTGCCATATTGGCACCAAAATGCTTCCATACTGCCAAAATTCTTCACACACATCCAGGCACTTTAGAACAGCCCAGGACAGTGTGGCTGTTAAGTCTGAATCTTCAGCATGAGAACACTGGGAACTCAGCATCAAATTCAGAGTATAACAGCCCTCTCTCCGATGTAGCGATCGACATCTGTCCTCCCTGGGGCCCCGAATGAAATGCCTGATCCCTCATGAGAAGGACCAGAGACCCATCCGAAAGCCTAGACGGCACACGGCACGCTGAGCGGCTCAAGCCTTTACGAGAAAGGGGAGACGAACAACGTGCCGACGTGGTCATGCACTCCTGAGAGAACATGAACCACCCACGAACGCAGTCTCAACACACTGATTAGGCATGTGAAACCGTGATCGTGGCCGTCAACCAGGCATGCAAGATAGTGAACGTGGCCATCGCTTTGATGACACACAGCACGCCGGGCGCTCAAGCCTACAGGCAGGCGAACAACGTGCTGACGTGGTCATGCTCTCACAAGCATAAACCACCCACGAACACAGACTCAGCATGTTTGCGATGCGCTAGAGGAGTGAGTGGCTCGTGCTCACTGAACCCTCAGATCACCAATGTTATTTGCCAAAGTAGCCCTCCCCTGGTGCACCAGAAGAGAAACTAGATCGGGAAATAAGCAAAGGGACTCACCTCACAGAGGCACACGAGTCTTGATCTTGACCGCGCATCTTGAGCGCCGAATGACGCGCGCTGGGTTGCCGTGACAACCCGCGCTGTCAGCCGGCGCTCGACGGCACACGGCACGCTGAGCGGCTCAAGCCTTTACGAGAAAGGGGAGACGAACAACGTGCCGACGTGGTCATGCACTCCTGAGAGAACATGAACCACCCACGAACGTAGTCTCACACACTGATTAGGCATGTGAAACAATGAACGTGGCCGTCAAATAAGGACAGGAAACGATCGCATCCAGAAATACACGAGTGAAACGTCATCCTGAAAAGGACGCGATCTTCACTCGTGTTGCTCTTTCAGGAAGAAAGTACTCTCTATCGTGCTGAAGCACACAGGGACCCAACGCGGCAACACAGCGGGGAAACTGCAAGCCCGCTGTGCGCACTCAACCGTTTACCAGCTGTGAAAACAGCTTTTGAATTAACAGCATATAGATGCAGCCGGTAGACAGGAAACCGCGCGGTCGCTGAAACGCCATCTCACCAACACAGAGAGATCCCCTCCCGAAACAGCAGACTCGTAGCTCGTAAGAAAAATACATTCTTAAAGCTCATTCACTCAGAGAGGACACAATCGGTCGGCTCCGAAGCTAAAAGCGTTTGTGTATGCGCTTGCTTCCGCCTTTATACCCGCACTGGTAGGCGGGCCGCGGAATGCAAATCTTGCATGCCAATACTTATTGGCTCGTTTTAGTTCACTCGAAGGCAATTGGTCTCCCTAGCGTGATCCCAATTCGTTGGAAACTCCTCCGACGAGACGTAGGAGTTCCCGAACGAAAGGGAACTAAAAGTTTGCATCAGTTTTTCACATCTACAAATGAAATTAAGCTCAGCCAGCAAGTTACACCGAGTTAGAGGAACTTCATATTTTGAGTAATCAACTTAATTTATGGCACAAAGTAAATTTCACTAAATATTGGCAAGTGACACACTGAATTAAACCAGGGTTATTATTGTTAACAAAAACTGAAACTACAGCTATTAACACTTCTGTTAATTAAAATAAAGCTGAAAAATAATCAAAAAAGTTGAAAAACTTAAACTAAATGGAAATTATAAATCTTGCCTTGGGATTAAACTGAAAAGGTTTAAGTTGAAACACTAAAATAATTACCAGGAAATAATTATTTAAAAAAAATTACATTACAATTACAAAATTACAAAATTACATAATTACAAAATTACACACATACATATTTAAGAAAATATCAATAAAATGACAAAAGCACAATTTATTTACAATTAAATAAGTTTTTTTAATCACAATGAAATTATTAAAAAATAAACTAAAATTAACATGAAAATGAAAATATAGAAATAAAAGCTAATTCAAAATATGAATAAAACAAAAATAGCACTGAATTAAACATGAAATTGAAGTAGTAAGACCCAAAAGTATTGCTTGTAAAACGTAATACAAGATTTCCATATTTAATCTTTTTTTACAGTATAAGGCTCTGCTTCCTCATTATGTAACAGTGAAAGTAATCAAACAGCACTAACTAATAATGAGGATAGAACTGCATATGATTTATACACTGCATAAGTCTCAAGATTAGACCAAGAAGTTAAAACTGGAAAGAAGTTACATGGAAGAGAATTGCAAAGAATATGGATTTTTACACAAACTTTAACAGTCACTTAAAAAAACAAAAGATTGTTTAGAAGGGCCTGAAGCAGTTTCAGCTGCACTCTCAAAGTCCGGCTCATTTCGTGCCCGATCGATTTCCTCACATAAACGAGGAAAAGGCTTCAGAACAGAACGTCACATCAGTATTCAAACACTTGATCAAAACATTCTGCAGCGTCCAGTGAGTTTCCAACCAAAGGAGTCGCTTCAGTAATTCAGCTCTTATTAGGAGAGTTTGCAAAGGCATGCATAATTATAATATTGCTATAACACAGGGTTAGTAATGTGACATTTGCTCTAGTATATTGCTTTAAGTGAGTGTACAGTATGCATGCATATATAAAGATGCATGTACTTTAGGATGCTGTAAAATGTAGTTTACACAACGCTGTTGCATTTCATGCAATGAGAGTAATTCAATTCAAATAAGCTTTATTTTATATCAGGATAGACACGTGAACACACACGAACACACACACACACACACACACACACACACACACACACGAACACACGAACACACACACACAAAATGTAAACAGAGCATAAATTATGCATCTCTTTAAAGGTCTTGCTCCTGAAACGCCTCTCTCTGCAGATTTTCTGTCCTGCAGGAACATCATCATCATCATCACACGGTTTGATGAAGAGCGTCACACGTCAGACTGAGCCACGCGAGGGTCAGAGAAGCGCTGCATGTGAAACAGTGTGTTTAGAAACACACACATGCCTCTGTAATTTCAATATCTCAATCACAGAAACTTCCCCAGGGAAATCAAAGCATTGAAATGTATTTTAAATAAGAATCACATACATCATTGCCTCTGACATCACTGCCTCTGACATCACTGCCTCTGACATCACTGCCTCTGACATCACTGCCTCTGATTGACACTACTGTCCCTGTCCTACTGGAATATCAACAGCTCCATCTATCTCTATCTATCTATCTGTCCGTCCATTGTTGTATCACCATTGTTGCCTTTGGCTTGCTCAGTTGGGGATATTCAAATTAATTAACCAATCATTAATACCATTGATCAGCCCTACCAAACGTGGATGTTTTTTCACTAAGAAACAAACATTATGTTATTTGATTGATATTGTGAAGCTGCTTTGATGCAATTTATATTGTGAAAAGCGCTATATAAATACACTTGACTTGACTTGACTTGACTCCATATATATCTCATTCCATCCATCCATCCATCCATTCATCCATTGTTGTATCCATCTATATCTCATTCCATCCATCCATCCATCCATCCATCCATCCATCCATCCATCCAACCATTGTTGTATCCATCTATATTTTGTTCTATCCATCCATCACCAAGCAACCAAGGAAAATGATTTAGAAACTCTACGCTGCTCTTTTCTATGCAAGGACAATCTACAGGTCCTTCTCAAAAAATTAGCATATTGTGATAAAGTTAATTATTTTCCATAATGTAATGATAAAAATTAAACTTTCATATATTTTAGATTCATTGCACACCAACTGAAGTATTTCAGGTGTTTTATTGTTTTAATACTGATGATTTTGGCACACAGCTCATGAAAACCCCAAATTCCTGTCTCAAAAAATTAGCATATCATGAAAAGGTTCTCTAAACGAGCTATTAACCTAATCATCTGAATCAACTAATTAACTCTAAACACCTGCAAAAGATTCCTGAGGCTTTTAAAAACTCCCAGCCTGTTTCATTACTCAAAACCGCAATCATGGGTAAGACTGCCGACCTGACTGCTGTCCAGAAGGCCATCATTGACACCCTCAAGCAAGAGGGTAAGACACAGAAAGAAATTTCTGAACACATAGGCTGTTCCCAGAGTGCTGTATCAAGGCACCTCAGTGGGAAGTCTGTGGGCAGGAAAAAGTGTGGCTAAAAACGCTGCACAACGAGAAGAGGTGACCGGACCCTGAGGAAGATTGTGGAGAAGGACCGATTCCAGACCTTGGGGGACCTGCGGAAGCAGTGGACTGAGTCTGGAGTAGAAACATCCAGAGCCGCCGTGCACAGGCGTGTGCAGGAAATGGGCTACAGGTGCCGCATTCCCCAGGTCAAGACACTTCTGAACCAGAAACAGCGGCAGAAGCGCCTGACCTGGGCTACAGAGAAGCAGCACTGGACTGTTGCTCAGTGGTTGCATGTCATTCGGAAATCAAGGTGCCAGAGTCTGGAGGAAGACTGGGGAGAAGGAAATGCCAAAATGCCTGAAGTCCAGTGTCAAGTACCCACAGTCAGTGATGGTCTGGGGTGCCATGTCAGCCGCTGGTGTTGGTCCACTGTGTTTTATCAAGGGTCAATGCAGCTAGCTATCAGGAGATTTTGGAGCACTTAATGCTTCCATCTGCTGAAAAGCTTTATGGAGATGATGATTTCATTTTTCAGCACGACCTGGCACCTGCTCACAGTGCCAAAACCACTGGTAAATGGTTTACTGACCATGGTATTACTGTGCTCAATTGGCCTGCCAACTCTCCTGACCTGAACCCCATAGAGAATCTGTGGGATATTGTGAAGAGAAAGTTGAGAGACGCAAGACCCAACACTCTGGATGAGCTTAAGGCCGCTCTCGAAGCATCCTGGGCCTCCAGAACACCTCAGCAGTGCCACAGGCTGATCGCCTCCATGCCACGCCGCATTGAAGCAGTCATTTCTGCAAAAGGATTCCCGACCAAGTACTGAGTGCATAACTAAACATAATTATTTGAAGGTAGACTTTTTTTTTTTATTAAAAATTTTTTTGTATTGTATTCTTTTATTGGTTGGATGAAATATGCTAATTTTTTGAGACAGGAATTTGGGTTTTTCATGAGCTGTATGCCAAAATCATCAGAATTAAACAAAACACCTGAATTTTTATCATTACATTATGGAAAATAATTAACTTTATTACAATATGCAGAAGGACCTGTATAATCACAGCTCTCAACCTCCAACAGGGTCAACACCATCAAACTCTGACTCTATATCCACTATTTTGTGAAGTAATACAATAGATTTATGTAAGGAACAGAATGAAATGTCAATCTTACCCTCCATTGAAGCACAAAAACTCATTTGCATACAGATTTAACGCTATTGATGGGAAACGCGATTGATTCTGATACGTTATAACAAAATAATGCACAAATTTGAATATGCTGAAGCACAAATGAGAAGTGTTATGCATTGAGAATCTTGATTTAAGATTTGAAAAAGTTCTATTTCCTAAGTCAAATCCGCCATGTTAATAAACAGTTATGATGCTGTAATACATGTCCGTCAGAGATAACAGGGAACCAAAGTTAACATTTGGAAATGAATTCCATATAATATTGTTGGTGTGTCTCAGTATATGAGTTGGAACAACAAAAGAGTGTAAACAATAACAAACTATACCTTTAAATATCAGCATATTTCGATCTGTATATTTACAATATTCAGAAAAGACTAATTATAAGCTTGTCACACACTCACTGACCTTTGTGTCTCACTAAGGTTCATTTTCCCTCTCGTGGAATTTACATTTTCAAGGAAATGTAAAGGAACGAGCGTTCACTTTAAAACCTGTCAGTCACAGTGAGCAAATGCACTGTGGAATCTGAAGCATGTTTATTCAGGATTCATTGCTTTTATGACCCCGAGGGAAACTTTCCTGACGAGTTTCACCTGCGGGTTTGGCAAATAGCATTACTTAATGAGAAGCAGCTGTATAGAACTAATAAGCCTCATTGTGTTAATTCAACATTTCATTTACAGTATATGTTTTGATAGATGATGATCACATAAAGTCAAGCATTTTAAAATAATGTAAAAAAATAAATACAAAAATATAAATGTATCATACTAGACTGAAAAGAAATTAGTGTAGGATTTACTTTGAAACAAATTGTAGTAAATTTCACAAAGAATTACAAAGAAATGTTAAGTAACACATTACATTAAACATTCATTTTTTAAAGGTAAAATACCTCAAAAACAAAACCAAAATCCCATATTTACAACTTATTTACAAAATATGTATTTATATATACAAATCGAAATCGTGATGAATCGCATCTAGCAAAAGCTTTTAAATATAAAATATATGTGTGTATGTCTCTCTGTGTGTGTATATATATATATATATATATATATACACTGTATATACACATACATACACATATAATGTACAAAGGTTTGACAATTTGACAGCATTATTTTATATATTTGAAAAATAAATCTAACAAACTACACTAAAAGGAAATTGGTGTAGAATTTAGTTTGAAACTTTTAGTAGTAAACGTGATATTGTTTAATAGAATTGAAATTTTTAAGAAGCCTTGATCTACATGTACTCCAATAATATAAAAAATATTTTTTACAGTGTACTATATGCTGGAAATTATTTTGCATTTAGAGAAATATATTTGTTTAAATATATTTTGCAAACACAATTTTTAAAAGAAAAACATTACAAGTTATTATGACACTGTGTATAAGACAAAACGTACAGTGTAGATATTTAAAAAGCTTTGCCCATCTATGGTTATGTAATAAATAAGAGTCAAATCACATTAAATATTTTGGTTGGCACTGAATATCAACGTCCATCTGTAATCATCAACGGTAAGAGAAATGAATAAAAACTAGATAAGCACAAATCTGCTTAAAAAAAAGATCCTGCTATCATCTCTCCTCCGGCCCTCTCCGTGGCCTCAAGCCAAGCTTCATTTGTTACAGGCAACCAGTGAGCGCGGAAGTGCCTGGAGCACTCGTCTGAGTGTGTGTGTGTGTGTGTCATCGGCTCATTGGGAATTAATGCAGAACACACCCATCTACACTTGAGCCAAAAGCATTGATTAATTGATTGCTCATTTGTCGTAGACATCAGTGTGACGCTGCTAAAAAATGATGCTCTTCCTCAGTATGTGTGTCTTGTTTTCCAGTACAAATAAGAGTCTTCAATCAAGATACATTTACTTGCAAAATTTCTTAAGATATTAAGTCTTGTTTTTGGAAAAAAATTAAGTACCTTTATGCTTGAAATAAGAACTAATTACCCCATTTTTTCTTCATTAAGTCTCTTAGTTTTGCTACTTCCATGTCAGTGTTTCTGAACTCCTGAAACGCCTCCATTGTAGTCTTGAGTTTCTTCCGGGAACACGTCACAATATTCCTCATTATAATAATTCATACGCAGAATAAAGGGGCGGGGCCTGGTTGAGTTAGTTAGTAGTGTGTTAAACTGGTGGTTATGGTAAGGGGCGGGACATTTCCCAAACACACTTGAAGCTCTCGACCAATCACAACACACTGATCCAGCCGACCAATCAGAGCACAGTGTGCTTTTCAGAAGGAGGGGCTTCATAGAGACAGGAAGTAAACAGAGCGTTACTGACAGACTGGGAAGAGAGGAGCCGCAACAATGGAGAATATGAGGAAAATAATCAACATTCAAGCAGGAAAACCTGTTCTAGTAGAGCCTGTAAAAGGGCATAGGTCCCATTTAAACTTAGATAAAAACTTTCCATCGAACAGCCCTGAAGGAAAGAACAAAACCTCTTTATTTACAGTATCCAGGATCCCTCATGTGCCAGAGAAGGTTAAAAGAGACACTAAATGTTAACACCCTACAAATTAAAGAAACTGCATTCTCCCTCGCCGCGCTGGCAGCCGCCCAACACAAACCGGGATGTGGGAGACGTGGGATACTTTCATTTCTGTTTGTTCTCGCAGACGGATGATCTCCAGCTCCGCTGTGTTTCTGCACTCGCTTGAACTCACAGCAGTGCTGGATAAAGTGAAAATAAGAAGCACTGCGGCTGAGAAATGATCCCACAGATCAACACAATGTTCTAGCCCTGTATGGCATCAGGACCCCCGCCACCCTAAACAAGAGCCGGAGGTGAGGTAGAGTTGAGGAAAACAGACAGAAAGAGAAAGAAACTGGAGCGAAATAAACCATGCAGTTCTGCTCATAAGTTTACAGCAGAGTATGCAATTATAACAAATAAGAGGGACCATTTAAATTGCATGTTATTTTTTATTTAGTACTGTCCAGTGTTTTTTTTTATATCATTGAGATTTTCATTTCAAGTAACAAACCTTTTTTTTTAGTTAACAATAATAATAACTCTCTTGAAAAGCTGTTTAAATATATAGTTCACACAACAAAATAACTAAATATACAAATTATCCAGTTCAAAACTTTTAAAAGGGTCATGAACTGCATTGTTTTATAGTGAGGTACACTCATAATGTTACTATGATTTTACACAACAACAAAAAAATCATAATTTACAATAAAAGGCAATATCCCGACCTGATTTTAGGGGCGTGTCTGCTGTAAGACTTCAGTGTGAACGCCCTCTGCTGTGATTGGCTGCTGCGAGACTTCAGTGTGAACGCCCTCTGCTGTGATTGGCTGCTGCGAGACTTCAGTGTGAACGCCCTCTGCTGTGATTGGCTGCTGCGAGACTTCAGTGTGAACGCCCTCTGCTGTGATTGGCTGCTGCGAGACTTCAGTGCGAACGCCCTCTGCTGTGATTGGCTGCTGCGAGACTTCAGTGCGAACGCCCTCTGCTGTGATTGGCTGCTGCGAGACTTCAGTGTGAACGCCCTCTGCTGTGATTGGCTGCTGCGAGACTTCAGTGCGAACGCCCTCTGCTGTGATTGGCTGCTGCGAGACTTCAGTGTGAACGCCCTCTGCTGTGATTGGCTGCTGCGAGACTTCAGTGTGAACGCCCTCTGCTGTGATTGGCTGCTGTGAGACTTCAGTGTGAACGCCCTCTGCTGTGATTGGCTGCTGTGAGACTTCAGTGTGAACGCCCTCTGCTGTGATTGGCTGCTGCGAGACTTCAGTGTGAACGCCCTCTGCAGTGATTGGCTGCTGCGAGACTTCAGTGTGAACGCCCTCTGCTGTGATTGGCTGCTGTGAGACTTCAGTGTGAACGCCCTCTGCTGTGATTGGCTGCTGTGAGACTTCAGTGTGAACGCCCTCTGCTGTGATTGGCTGCTGTGAGACTTCAGTGTAAACGCCCTCTGCTGTGATAGGATGACATCTTTGCATATGAAATAAGTATTACAAGTGGAACTCTTTAAGGTTAGGTTTCACTATAACAGCTGTCGAAATTAACTAATCGTGAAAAGTGTTGATTACAGCATTATATAGACTACTCCTGTAGATTGAAAGATTGCAGTGGTGAGCATTGTATCCGATGACAGCCATGAATGCAGTGATCTCGTATTTCTGCACTCTCACCAATGCTTTCCTCATAACTACAGTACATCACAATGTAACTAAGAGATTGATTGTGCGGTGTAGACAGCAGCATTGATTATAATGAGAGTCCAGAGTCCAGATTGACAGCTCCACGATTATAAATGAAGTGTCAATTTCTGCATATAATTTAATCACAATTTAAATAACAGATTATTTCCATGTTAGAGAAACAACAGTTGATTATTTAGTCACTAGCTTGATTTATTGATGCATAAACCGCAATAAACAATTTTGAGACAAATAACGTCTGACTGTACATGAAACATTACATATGAGTAATCACTGGCATTAGAAACACGCAGTGGCATTACTGCCAGGTCCATTTCTTGCAGTAAAAGTGTGTTTGCAAAGCCTGCGCCAAAATTGCGACTGATTTACCACAATGAAATGTACTGAACAAATAAAACCATGCTCAACTGAGACATTCAGCTGAAAATAAATGAGCACTTTTCTAGCATTAGGATCCTTTGGAAGGTTATGTTATTTTTATGTCAGTGATCCTGTATCTCTCATCTCACTGATGCGTCAGTGGGCGGGGCCAAAGATGTGATGATATAGAAGTGGGCGTTGATCTGATTCTGCAGAGGCGGTCTTTCATCACATGATGTCATAATGTGACAAAATCCTAAACTAGTGATTTTCGGGGCTTTTCAATCAAAGCTGATTTGGGGCTAATGAGAACGTTATGAAATATTATAGTACAATGATGTCTTACATGTCAACAGATCAAGGAAAATTGTATTTCTCAATTCATGATCCCTTTAAAACTGTGTCTGATTATCAATGACGGATTATCACAAGTCTTTGTTCGTCCTGAGCAGTTAAACTGAGCTCTGTTCTTCAGAAAACTCCTGCACATTCTTTGCTTTTTCAGCATCTTCTGCATATTTGAACCCTCTCCAAAGAGCCACTGTAAGACTTTGAGATCCATCTGTTCACACTGAGCACAACTGAAGACTCAGACAACTATCAGGTGAAGGTCAAACCATTCACTGAAGCTCAAGAAGGAAAATGAAGAACTTTAGAATAGGATGTTGTGTACATTTTTCATAATTTTTTCATGTATTCTACTGCCCTTCAGAAGCTACATAAAATATTTAAATGTTTCTCAGGAGACAAAATAAGTAGTTTACCCTGACCAGACAAAAAAAATATGTATATATATAAAAAACATGCAATTTTTATGATCTCTTGTTTTGATTTTTTAATTATTAACATCTTGCATATTCTGCAAGGAGTGTGTGCAGAGTTCTTCCTCATTACTGGAAAATAAGACAAAAATACTATCTAAAAATTCATAAATCAAGAATACATTATAATACATTAATCTAAATGAATTAAGTCTTGTTTTGTGAAAAAAAATCAAAATTGAGTGGGTTTAACAAGAACAAATATCTAACAATGGAGTCAGATAATATATATAAATATGATTATTTATATCTCAATGGCATATATTTATTCTTGTATTACGCAAAAACTCAATTAATTTTTTTCTTTTTCCGAAAACTTAATACCTCAAGTCTGATCTCCATGTATCTTGATCTAAGAATGTTTAGATATTTGTAGACAAATATACTGATGAAGAGCATTATATTAGCAGACAAGCACACAGACAAAGCACATGTCCACACAAGCTTGTGTTTGTTAATGTTCTGACGAATATATTATAATAAACATTTGCTCAAAATACAAAATGTTACCAACACAAAGACCAAAAAGCAAATGCTTAATTGATGCTTAATTAATCTCAAATGCTTGATTGCTTGTATCATGTATTATCGCCCAGCTGTGATCTGCTAAATGTGAATAAGGCATGAAGGTATTAAGATATTATAAACATTAATCATTAACATGATTTTCTGTAAAGCTGTTTTGAAACAATGAATATTGTGAAAAGCACTAAACCAATTTAACCTTACAAACTGATTCACATGCAAAAGAGAACAAAATTCTCCCAATATGACATTAATTCACAAACCAGCAGAACAGCAACCAAGTTGTACTTTTGATCAAGTCTGAGACTGTGGGCTGGTTTATGAGCGCTTGCACAATATCATTTTATACACAGTTTGTTGGCATGCACATAATATTGGATGAGAGCTGTAAACTAAAAAAAAAACTAAAAAAAAACATAAAATGTGAACAGATCCAAACCTGAACTATGATTAGCCTAACCACAAAGACAAAGAGCCTGATTAGCTGGGATGGTTTTATTCGTTTCTGAAGTATTCTACATAAAAGAACGAAACGACAGACAAAACACTCGATTTTTTGGTCTCATAAAGATAAAGATAAGGTTGAGTTTTAATTATATTTATTTTAGTTACTTTATAATTTACAGAAACCAGGAGTTGGCTACTGAATAAAATACGTTTTGAAAAAACAATTTCTTTCCAGTATTATTGTGGACAATAGAATAAAAACTGTAGAGAATTACTGCAATAAAGAAGACTTTTAAATACTTTCCTATATTTTCTATTAATAGGTTTAACTTTAATAATTCTAAAATGAAAAAAAAAAGTTGCAAAACCCCAAATCTTTTCACTATACCTTGTTAGAAAAACATAAATAATGTGCAACAAAATAAGACTCCCAAATCCTCAATCTCCATCGTCTAAAAACTGAAAGTGAACGGTAAAGGAGAGAGAAAAGTGTCTATATGTGTGTTTGGGGTAAAAACACAGGTCAGTCTCCTGCTGTTTCCACTGCCTGGGCCATTTACAGCGGACAAATAAAAACAGTGCTGTGTGTTTAGTGACAGTGCAAATGAGGCTGAAATGACAGAAACACACACTCAGCCGTGACCTACTGTCACGACATCTACAGAGCCAGATGCACAACCCAGAGCTTCACACGCAGCAGATGCACTTACACACCGAGTTACGTGTGCTTTTGGGGGAATAACAGGCACAGCGTATGGCAGCAGCTCGTGTGAACTTGTTTTTCTGACATTCAAAACAACACAAATACATTCTGAGCATCTAAATCGCCTATTAAAGGGATACTCCACCGGTTTTTCATATTAAACTATGTTATTCCCTTAACTAAGACGAGTTGATACACACCTCTCTCGCAGAGGTGGGCACAAATACATCAAAAACTATTTTGTTACAAAATACAAATACTGGCTCATGAAATGTAACAAAATAAAATACAAAATACTGATGTGAAAAATGTATTTAAATAAAATACAAGTAATTAGTATTTTGAAAATACAAAAATACTCCCACAATAATCTTAAGTCTTTTTTTTATTGCTGAAAGGTCAATAACACAGCAATAACACAAATATGAGAAATGCGTCATTTCAAAATGTCGAAGTAGCAAAAAAAGTATGGGCATCTGCAACGCTATCTCACGACCAATTCGTACGAATTTGTACGAGTGATTAAAAGGTGGCTAATTCGTACGAATTCATATGACCTCACTCGTACAGATTCGTACGATTTCTCTAAACCCACGTGATGGGTAGGTTTAGGGGCGGGGTCAGGGGTAGGTCATTCGTATGAATTCAAACGAATTTGGCAACTTGTAAAATATGAGTGAGGTCGTATGAATTGTTACGAATTAGCCACCTCGTAAAATTCGTACGAATTGCCCTCTACAGGGCCTGAAATAGCTCCCTCTGAGGTAAATGGCATGTATAGCTAAGTTCACGTCAATGGTGTGGTAGGCTGCCCTTACTAGCAAAACTGTTTGATGTAGGCTACGTAGCCATATTATCACCGTTACTCTACTCGTGCCTTTAGGCTTGAATAAGCGTAGAGAGACATTTCCTCAACACTGGCTGAGGGAGGGGAAACAGCCATACATCTATATGTAATGTGCACTAACAGCTTTAATGAGGAGCTTTATTGAAAGGTCGATAACAAAAAGAGTAGCAATAACACAACTATGCTACAAAAGAGAAAACTAAACCATTGTCATTTGGGCTAGTTGTTTTTAAGTACAACCAACTTGGCAAAATCATTTACTATGGTGATTTTTCTTAAGTATTTAAGTATTTGAAATACTCTTAATACACTCCCTCAAAATATTTTGTTACAAACTACATTTTATTTTTTCTACACCTGCAAAATACAAATTACAAAATACACTAAAGTAATTAAATACGTATTTAAAATACATTTAATTGAAATACTGCCCATGTCTGCTCTCTCGTCTCAGTGCGTGCACTATATCGCTCTGTATTGCCGCAAAACTGTTAGCACTTAGCTTAGCCCAGTGCATTAAATATAGGCCAAAAAGAGAAGCGACCAAACACTTTCTCGTTTTCGCTCTTTAAACACAGTTACTCGAGCAGTGTAACTCGACCTAGGCTGGTGACACAAAATAAAACGTTGTGTTTTTCAAAGCGTTTAAAATTGATGACTATATTGTATGGCGGAACACCATAGCAAGTGCTTTGAGCAGTTCAACTTGGCGCAATAATATCTTCACTCGTGAAAAGTCCTCTTACCGGCTCCCGCTTCCTCTCCCCCTCCCTCTCATTCTTGATCAAAGCAGCTAACCAAGCTCTCCGCTGTATGTGGTGTGTTGGAATTCGGTGAAAAATAACAGCACTATGTACATTCTCCTTATTTTCACAACCCTTTACGATGCACGTTTTAACCATGATTGTACACAAACTAGCTTCCAACATCCTGTTACTTCAAACTCCGCTCAAACTACTACTACCGGCGCATGTCACGTTGGTTGTATTGACGGAAATGAGAGGGAGGGGGAGGGGAAGCGGGAGCCGGTAAGAGGACTTTTCACGAGTGAAGATATTATTGCGCCAAGTCCAAGTGCTCAAAAGCACTTGCTATGGTATTCCGCCATACAATATAGTCATCAATTTTAAACGATTAGAAAAGCGCAACGTTTTATTTTGTGTCCCCAGCCTAGGTCGAGTTACACTACTCGAGTAACTGTGTTTAAAGAGCGAAAACGAGGAAGTGTTTGGTCGCTTCTCTTTTTGGCCCATATTTAATGCACTGGGCTAAGCTAAGTGCTAACATAGTTTTGCGGCAATACAGAGCGATATAGTGCACGCACTGAGACAAGAGAGGTATGTATCAACTCGTCTTAGTTAAGGGAATAACATAGTTTAATATGAAAAACCGGTGGAGTATCCTATTAAGTTCCAGTCCTTGATTCTGATTGGTCAATAGCTGTGTTTTATTCATGATAAACACTGCTGTGACTGCTTCACCCAACGTTCTTTTTCATTATTATTTAACAGTCAGACATACATACAAACCAACATAGTGCAGTAGTGAGCAATCTTGTAAATCCATAATTCCAAAAGTGACATAAAAGTGATTTAAGTGTTTGATCTATGTATGTGAGCGGGTGTGAGTGTGGGTATGTGTGTGTGTATGCGTAAACAAAGTAACCATTTATTATCTATTACCATTGTCACTACCATCACCACCCCACTCCCCACACTTCACCCAACGGTTCTGTGTATCACTACACAACACCCCTAGCAACCACTCTTAGCAACGTAAACATATGTTTGATCTCAGTGATATTGATCATTAAAGCTTATAGAGTATTGTGAGAGATCGAGTGTACCTGCATTTACAGTAGATTTAGCATATTCCTTCAGGTCAGTCCTGTATTCAAAAATCCGTTTGAATGTCCGCGGCGATATCTTGTCCTTTTAACAGTTTTAAGGGGTTTTCTGTGTCCTGACACGCTGTCATTTGACTGTTGTCTTTCTTCTCCGTGTTCACAACAAGTTTCAGTCCTTTCAATATAAAAGTCTTCTCTACTGACTGACTCACTCGTAAAGACATTCTTTGCCGCCATCTAATGGAGAAATAATGTGTGTAACTTCTGATGCTGTTAACAGTCAGGGACTATTTTGCCAGCAGAAGGAAGGCTTTTAGTCATTTTTACTTCATGAAAGTTGCATTGATACATATTTTTTGGCTTTAATATTTCTATTGTGTAATAACCGTTTTATAAAATATTGGCAACACCCTTCAGCCGTGATTTATCCACAATACAGCACTCGTACCTTATTGTTACTCTGGTAAGCCTACAAAAATAAACAGCCTGAATATCAAATAAGTGGCTTTTGCCTACATTAACTGTGAGTTTTATAACAGAGGGAAATGAGGAAAGTTGCATGTAGCCCTTTAAATTTGGCAGTGTTCTCTGTTTCTAAGGATTCACACACACACACACACACACACACACACACACACACACACACACTCTCTCTCACACACACACACACACACACACACTCTCTCTCTCTCTCTCATACACACGCACACACACACACACACACACTGTGCTCTGAATCTGTACTGAACACACACACACACTCTCTCTCTCTCTCTCTCTCTCTCTATCTCTATCTCCAACACACACACACACACACACACACACTCTCTCTCTCTCTCTCTCTCTCTCTCTCTCTCTCTCTCTCTCTCTTACACACACACACACACACACTCACTCACTCACACACACACACACACACACACACACACACTCTCTCTCTCTCTCTCTTACACACAC
The DNA here is from genome assembly GCA_030578275.1 of Meda fulgida. Classification (NCBI taxonomy): domain Eukaryota; kingdom Metazoa; phylum Chordata; class Actinopteri; order Cypriniformes; family Leuciscidae; genus Meda; species Meda fulgida. The sequence goes on along the minus strand of CM060629.1, from coordinate 32,488,615 downwards.
ACACACACACACACACACACACTCACACACACACACACACACACACACACACACTCTCTCTCTCTCTCTCTCTCTCTCTCCAACACACACACACACACACACACACACACACACTGTGCTCTGAATCTGTACTGAACACACACACACACACACACACACACACACACACTCACTCTCTCTCTCTCTCTCTCTCTCTCTCTCTCTCACACACACACACACACTTTTAAGTCTATTTTTACTGTCATTATTTGGCGTGTTCCTGCTCAGTAAAAAATACAGTAGCAACATTTTACAGAACACTAATATATCATATATAGCTTTACAGTGTCATTCACACAAACACTAACATTCATTTAACAACATTAAATGTAGCATAAAACCCTAATGTACATAACTGATCAGACAAAACAAAGACAGACTATGAAGAAACAGTATTTCAACAAAAATATATCACATGTGAACTGTCACACAGGGAACTGTGGGAATGTCAATTTACGTTTTTTTCACTGTAAATTATCCAATGACTTGTTCTTTTTCACTTCCAAAAACTGTAATGTACTGTAAAATTACATTAAATGTACAGTTAGATCTATCACAGTACATAGTTCGGAAACTTTTTTCACCGTAGCATTTTTACAGTCTTTTGCCGTTAAAATCACAGTAATTTTTTACAGTGGCGTTTTTTACATGAATAAGGAAAGAAAATAAAGGTTGCCAGATTCTTTTATCCAAAGTGATTTAAAGTGCATTCAGACTAAATGATTTGATCAGTGTGTGAACTTGTTGCAAGCGCCCTGCTCTTTACCTTTAATATACCTAATAAATGGATGGCTGTGGACCAAAGCTTTTTTTGAAAGACAGTGGTGTTTCATGCCGCATTTTTAACAGGAATGCCGTAAAACACACTCACATATCATCGCTAACGAGCGCTACTTTGCATCATCAATGTTAAGAGGGTTATGAAATCAGTGTTGTGTTTCAAATCCTCTTTCCATTCTTCTAGTGAGAGAGGACAGGTGCAGTCTATACACATGCATATTGCTGCTCATGTTTTTGGCTTTTAGTCCATGTGTGTTAGCTCTTTATGCTAATGTTGACAAGCTTTTAGCCGATTTGCACCTTTGATGACTCGTCCTGCACTACATATATTTTTGCCCAATCAGATGTGCTCTAAAATAAGAGTGTGGGAGACAAATATCGTATTTGTATACTTTGTCTTATTTGTATACTTTTACAAATACGTTCATATTTTCCCAGTATGTATACTAATCCATTCAGGACCAAAAAGCATTTCTTACAATAGTTCGGTGTAGTTAAAATTGGCTTTTGTTAAAAAATATATAATTGTGTTCTGTGATATTTGGTTTTTAGCTCAATTTATAGAGCACTAGAAAACGGTTAATGTTGTTTAAAAGAAATGCTCACCAAGGCTGCATTTATTTGATAAAAATACAGTAAAACTGAAATATTGTTAGAATTTAAAATAACTTTTTAATTCATATATTTTAAAATGTAATTTCATTCCTGTGATGGCAAAGCTGAATTTTCACTGTCATTTTCAGGGTCACATGATCCTTCAGAAATCATTCTAAAATGATGATTTGCTGCTCATGAAATATTTCTGTAAGGAATCTTGTATTTGTGCCATACTGTAATTTGGACGATATTATGCTATATACGCTGATTAAATAAATGATCCACTGGTTGAGATCAAGCTATTATTTGACCTTAGATATACCAGTGTCACAATTTAGTTAATAAAGCAATAATCTGCCAAAAAGAAATCAATTTGGCCGTGTGTGGTCCGAGATGGCGGCCGTATGGTTTCTATGATTGTATGATATGCAGTGAATATATGCAGTGTCTTGGCCGACTGAGCGGTCAAATGCACATAAGAGACTTAAATATTAGTCGGTTTAGCAAGTAGCCTAAGCAGTTCTTAAAAAGTATTGATGTAAATTGTGTCATAGTTTTTTTCTTTGCTGATTTGTATTAGTTGTCAGTGTATGCTCCTGAGCGTGTCCTAGGGCGACCACTACCCATAATTCAATGCACAATGAGTCCGCTTCCGGCTCATGCGATCTTATTTCGGAAAAAATATGTATGGTAGTCAAGGGCGAGAGACAACTTATCTTTTTATTCCGTCTGAACTGTGCCCTAAATTACACATATGATGTTTGAAAAGGTATGACGTCACATGCGCTCCTTTTGGGTTTGTAGTCTTTGGCCTACGTATTTTCACAGTCTTATACCTCAACAGTTTTACATCAAACTGCGACTTTCTTGACTTTAAAATGTATCTTTTAAATTGACAAACATATGTGTAATTCAGGGCTTAGGCTCTCGACAGTAGACAGCATCACAGCTCAGTGTGTTTTGCCTACATTAACTGTGAGTTTTATAACAAAGGGAAATGAGGGAAAGTTGCATGTAGCCCTTTAAATTTGGCAGTGTTCTCTGTTTCTAAGGATTCACACACACACACACACACACACACACACACACACACACACACACACACACACACACACACACACACACACACACACACACACACACACACACACACACACACACATCTGGGCCAGTGACTGATATTAGTTTTACTTTTAGTGTAAAAATTAGTTTCATATCCGATCAATAAAGGGCTTTATAGTTTGTTCCTCCAGGTGCTCGTACAGTTCGTTCACGTTTAGAACCCAGTATTTTAGTTGAGGACTGGTTAGTATGCACGTGTGTTTGCTTGGATTCGTGTTCAATCACGAGCAGCGCGATTAGAACGAGTGATGGGGTGTGTGTGTGTGTGTGTGTGTGTGTGTGTGTGTGTGTACTTGTATTTCTTACTTTGTGGGGCCCAGTGACCAGGAGCACACCAACGGTATGGGGTCCAACAACCTTGTGGGGCCCGAACTGGTGGGCCCCACACCGATTTCAATGTAAACTGCCTCAGAAGCCTCTGCTGATGTGCCTCATGCTTTTTTTTCACTTTCCCCACAAGGTGATAAAAACTGGTTTTGAGTGTGTATGTGTGTATGCTCTCTATCGCCCCTGTAGCTGGGAACGTGGTATTGCAGCAGATACACACTCCCGTAAGTGTGTGTGGCTTTAGCCAATGAGAAAGGCCTACGGAGGGGGAGGGAGGAGCCGTGTAGTTTTATTGGATGCGCCCATGCAGCACGCAAATTGGTACTTGGGTTTAATCTTCAATTCCTCGTGTTTTGACTTGTTTTCAACTGAAGAAACACTTCATGTAAGCTAATCAACAGGATTCTGTAATCCTATAGTATTTACCTATACATCTGATATAGTTGTATGTGTATTTCTAGTCGTGTGAAAAGAATGATGCTTAATGAAGTAAGGTTTTAAACAGATGGCTAACATTAGCAGCTAAAGGTTCATGGATACGGTCAAGGGCGGCATTTTAAACCGGAAGTTTCACGCGCTTCGACTCTGAACACGCGGAAAACACTCTTCATGTGAGAAACAGGTAAGTTAGGTGAATTTATTTGACTTTGTACATGATATTATTTTCAATTGTTACTCAATTTCGTAGCGCTCCTTAATGATAGTTAATGATGTAGCGTTTTATTCAAAAAGATAGCTGATAATGTTATGAGCTGGTCGTGCAATTTATAACGTATATACATTATAGCTGATCATGGCGGCTGCGTAAGAAGCATTTTATTGCATGAAAATTTGACTCCGTTTTCTTTTTAGTTTTGCAAAAATCCACTAATGTATTGGTTTGACAACGATTTCACGGACTTTTTTAGCTCATGTTTTAATTTATCCGTCATGATTGCAGATCACGTGCAGCTGTTATCTGTTTATTGATCTATCTTACAGTAGTTACAATATGGCGGAATAGATTCTATCGTTTCTGTGTTATATCTGTTTTCTGACCTGTGCAAGCTACATTTAGATCTTAAACCACTGAATATTAACGTTCCATTACTTGAAATTGTTTTTTTAAAGCTAATTTCCCAATGCTAATTTCATTTATTGTTATTGTATAAGTTAACTATTTTCAGAGCCATAATGTTGAAAAGGAAGACGAGGATACGGCCTGTTGATGATGCCAGGACACACGTTCTGTCATTGAGGGACAAGCCTGGGTTTATGGAACGTTTTATCGATAGTAGCAAAGGTATGGGACAGCATATTGCACATTAATTTCTTAGTAGCTACTGATTGTTTGCATATGCTTACATGATAATCCATGTCTTTGTAGTTGAAAAAGTATAAATTAGCATTGGTGTTGTTAAAGTGTCCGCATTGTGTGTTAATAACCTGAATCATAGGCCCCATCCACTCTACTGCATTTTTGTTTAGAAACAGAGAATTAAAACAAATACGATCTCTGTCCACACCAGCGTTTTAGCTGCGTATTAGAATGGATCTCCATCCACATTAAAACGTCTGAAAACGTGGATCACGTGACCATTCACCCACACTGGGCATGCGCGTGCCGGTTTAAACCTAGAGACTTTCAAACATAGACTGTAAAATATGCTTTAAACATCAAAATGTGATTTATGTATTTGTGTAAATAAATGCTTTGCTATTTAAAATGCGAAATTGCAATGAACCATGACGGGCAGTCCTCTGTGTGCACACACTCGAAGCGTGTGTACTAAAGTCTTCTGTCAGCGCTCAAGCACCCGCTTCAGTTCTTCTGCGCTTTACCCATCAAATACACACATTGGGTCTCGTTCATGAAACACGAACAGAACAAATTTTTGTATAAATCGTGTGTAAAGTGGCTCTGGCGAAAATTTTCGGATTCATTTAAATGTTCATATTTTTTCCAAATGTTAGTTGGCGCGCAAGAAATCTACACCTGCTCCCAGCCACGCGTAAATGGTGTGCTTGAAGCCCGGAACACACCAAGTTTTTGTGCGTCGGCCGGCTAAGTTTCCTGGGTGTGTTCGGCACGGTTCCGTGCCGTCGGCTGAAAATAGTCCTCGTCGGCTTTGTTTCGCCCGATTCGACATGCTGAATCGGCGTCGGGGAAAGAGAGAACTCTGATTGGCTGTTCAGCTTAGTGAAAGTCAGTGCACAAAAATAAAAAGCTAAACAGCAAGCAAATAAGTAAAAACGGTAAAGATAGAAGGCTGTTCTTATGTTACATCATCTCACCTGAGTGTTCCTTGGCGAATATTTCAATGTTAACATGAGCGGAGTGGAATAAAGAAAGCGTTTAGCAGGATTGATATTCAAAACGGTAAGCACGCGCTGCTTTTTTACGGTATGTGTATCTGGAGCCGGCAGCGTCGGTTTTCCTTTTTGAATGACGAATATAGACTAATATATCTGCAGAAATAGACAGTTGGCTCATTAAACGCAGGCGCAGAATGCACATTATAGCTGACAGTCGCCTGTAATTCTCTCGGTGTGTTCAAGTGCAGCTTTTTACCCCGACGAGAGCGGACGAGAGGCGACAACACAGTCGGCTTTCATCAGCGCTAGTTCATCGGCGTCGGCTTGGTGGGTTTTGGGCTTAACATCCGAAGGTTTTGCTCATTAATAAGACTGCATTTTTTTTATTCACCTTAATCGGGTGTATTTAAAAAGCATTTTGAAAAAAATATTATATATAGAATTTACATACGTTTTTTCTTTTTACTTTTATTATGAGAGCCAGTAATAGCAGATCTGGTGATTGATTCTTCTCACTTCTGGGACTGTTCGATTAACAGATGAAACTCCATTAACTGCATCTGTAATATGCTGCCAAGCTTCCTTTTTTCAGGACCTGATGATACGCCACTATGTATGCTTGAAAATAAAATGTGGCGTTTTGAATGAACTTCTGATAATAAAACTTCAATTTCTGCATCCGATAAATCTTTCTTTTTCATTCGCATTCATGTTATATTATATGCCTATAGCCTACATAGATGTCAGTCGGATATAATGGGCGGGGTTTATGGTTATTGAGAATGAACTTGCTCTCGCATCCATTTACGACTGATTTGAATTCATTAACACACACACACATTTCACTGTCACATCTGACGTTTACGAAGTATTTGTGAATCAGTCTCTTTACGCGCCAATCACTCTCATATTAACTCGTATATTTACAAATGTTTCATGAATGAGACCCATTCATCTGAAATGAATGTGAACAATAGGTAGAAAATCGGATGGATGTCACGTCATTCCTTATATTGGATCCGTGCATTCAGTCTTAAAGGGAAAGCAGCCTAATACACAGGTCTGCTCTGTCTGTCACTGTAATCAAACAACAAAAGCCAAATAGAGAATCACTCACTGCTCGTCACCCAATAGCCTTTGCTTTGTATTTAATTAATAGTGAAAAATATGCAATTTTATTTATTTTATTTTCGATGACCATTCAATTTCTGTAGTATATCTTACTTGAAATGCTATAATCTGGTCTCCTATATACTTCTATAGACCTTTACGCTGCTATAGTTAACTTAAAGCCCAAAATGTCTATTGTTCCTTCATATATCTCTGCTGAGCAGGGTGATATTGCGTGTTTGCATAGAAGTCAAAGTGATGTGCAGGTCTTAAATGTTTTGGAAATGTCTTAAAATTGTATTAAGTATTATATTGGAGGTGTTGATACCTGCAAATACCCTGATTATAAAGCTAGTAAGCTTTAGTATAATTTGGATATGGTTATACCACATCTTTATGTGAAGGATTAAGACAACACATTTTTCTTCCAGTTAAATATAGTTTTTATTGTTTGTCCTCATAGGAAGAGGAGTGTTTACTACCCAGCCTGTGGAAGCCGGAGCTTTTGTTTTGGAGTACAGGGGTGAACTAATTTCAGCAGAAGAATGCCAGGCGAGAGACTACACTGAGTTACAGAGCACATTTCTGTTTGAATTTGAGTGGCAGAAGCGTCACTGGTGGTGAGCATGGAAACACGAATGTTTTGTAGAGATGTTAAATTCTAATGAAGACATGAAACACACATTATTGAGTAGCTGATGAATGAACAACAGCAGGACTAATCTTTTACAGTTTTTTTTCAATCGCTAACAAGCACTTACCCATACTTCAGATACTTTTTCTAAACTCTTAACACAGACTCACACCTACAAAACACAATTGGCCAAATGAATAATTATCTTCTCAAACACATTTTGTTAAATATATACTAACTCTTCATTTCAAAATATAAAATGGTTTCAGTTTTACAGGTATTCACTTGCAAAAAATACAATCCACCATTTTTACACTAAATTTCTTGGTTGGGAACTGTGTCCACATGTACACACGTTATGATGGAACAGAAAGTTTTACAGTATTGCTTACAGTGAAAAAAATATCCATGAAAGCAAGAGCGTTCTGAATAAAAAAACAACAACAGCTAAAAGCCCATATAAAAAGTGTGTGCGCGTGTGTTAGGTGGAGGGACACACTGCACCTCTCTGCTCCTGCAGCCCTCTCACTGCGCCCCTCTCACTGCGCCCCTCTCACTGCGCCCCTCTCACTGCGCCCCCCTCACTGCGCCCCCCTCACTGCGCCCCCCTCACTGCGCCCCCCTCACTGCGCCCCCCTCACTGCGCCCCCCTCACTGCGCCCCTCTGCTCCTCCACCTCTCACTGCGCCCCTCTGCTCCTCCACCTCTCACTGCGCCCCTCTGCTCCTCCACCTCTCACTGCGCCCCTCTGCTCCTCCACCTCTCACTGCGCCCCTCTGCTCCTCCACCTCTCACTGCGCCCCTCTGCTCCTCCACCTCTCACTGCGCCCCTCTCACTGCGCCCCTCTCACTGCGCCCCTCTCACTGCGCCCCTCTCACTGCGCCCCCCTCACTGCGCCCCCCTCACTGCGCCCCCCTCACTGCGCCCCCCTCACTGCGCCCCCCTCACTGCGCCCCCCTCACTGCGCCCCCCTCACTGCGCCCCCTCACTGCGCCCCCCTCACTGCGCCCCCCTGCTCCTCCACCTCTCACTGCGCCCCTCTGCTCCTCCACCTCTCACTGCGCCCCTCTGCTCCTCCACCTCTCACTGCGCCCCTCTGCTCCTCCACCTCTCACTGCGCCCCACTCACTGCGCCCCTCTCACTGCGCCCCTCTCACTGCGCCCCTCTCACTGCGCCCCTCTCACTGCGCCCCTCTCACTGCGCCCCTCTCACTGCGCCCCTCTCACTGCGCCCCTCTCACTGCGCCCCTCTCACTGCGCCCCTCTCACTGCGCCCCTCTCACTGCGCCCCTCTCACTGCGCCCCTCTCACTGCGCCCCTCTCACTGCGCCCCTCTGCTCCTCCACCTCTCTCACTCTGCCCCTCTGCTCCTCCACCTCTCTCACTCTGCCCCTCTGCTCCTCCACCTCTCTCACTGCGCCCCTCTGCTCCTCCACCTCTCTCACTCTGCCCCTCACTGCAGCCCTCTCACTGCAGCCCTCTCACTGCAGCCCTCTCACTGCGACCCTCTCACTGCGCCCCTCTCACACTGCGCCCCTCTCACACTGCGCCCCTCTCACACTGCGCCCCTCTCACACTGCACTCAAAAGACCGATGCTGTGCTAATTGTGTTTAGCGTTTTGAAAATGTTACAACTGGTTGGACAAATGCTTGTTAGCAACTGAAAAAACCTGTAATCGCACATGGCTGGTGGACCGCAGCAGTTAATTCAAATGATAAGCCTTGAAGTCCCCCTGCTGTCAATCTTTTTTGGGGTATTGTAGTTCAACAATTAAAGGGTGGTTTTCTTATTTATTTTAGTATTGATGCATCCAAAGAAGATGGCAGTCTGGGAAGATTGATTAATGACAACCACAAATCTCCAAACTGCACCATGAAAAAAATCGTAGTAAACGACAGGCCACATTTGTGTATATTTGCTGTGAAGAAAATTGAAATAGGAAGTGAAATCGAATACAACTATGGTGATTCACAATGGCCATGGCGTAAAAAGGTGAGTTGGTTATATTAGCTATACTGATTTTCTTTTTTTTTTAAAGTGCTGAATCGCAAAACTACATCTGTTTTCTACAATTTGTATTTCATTATAAGTCATATATTAACCTGATTATCTATGCATAGTTATGTGATCTCATATGCATGATCTATTTCTTAGAACTTTTTGTCTGATTTCCAGGAGCCAAAGCAGCAGACTTCTGTTCTAGAGACCAAAACATCCCTAACAGAACACTCTTCCCATGATGACCCCAACAAAGATGCTGTCGTCACACAGGTAAAGGAGTAATGTCGACTCTGTCATCACAATCTGTTCTAGTCTCGCCCTCATGCTGCATGTCAAGCGCTCACACACAAATTTCTAGTCTAGGCTTTATGGGGCCCACACACATTTCTAGCCTAGGCTTTATGGGGCCCTCCCCTCAAACGAACGTATTCACTGTTGAGCTCAAACACACACACATTTCTAGCCTAGGCCTTGTGGGGCCCTCATACACACACAAATTTCTAGTCTAGGCTTTATGGGGCCCTCACGTATGGATCTCACTCTAAGTGATTTTACATCATTGTGACAACACCTGACAATATTTAAACTAGTGTAATTGCAGGTGTAATTCAACACTTCTCAAGCTGCTGCATGTTCAGAATGAGTATTTTAGATGTAATGCATTGCAACATCTTTTTTGTTGCTCTGACACTTGCTGTTACCTCTAGTAAAGAAGAGCGAATGCTCCTATACTTCAGCTGTGCTAGATGAGAAACTGTTTTCACATGAGCTAACTTTTGTTAACTTTGGTTTCTGTTGTTTTTTGTCTGATTTCCAGGGGCCAAAGCAGCAGACTTGTGTTCTAGAGACCAAAACATCCCTAACAGAACACTCTTCCCATGATGACCCCAACAAAGATGCTGTCGTCACACAGGTAAAGGAGTAATGTCGACTCTGTCATCACAATCTGTTCTAGTCTCGCCCTCATGCTGCATGTCAAGCGCTCACACACACACAAATCTCTAGCCTAGGCTTTATGGGGCCCACACACACACACTCACATTTCTAGTTAAGGCTTTATTGGGCCCTCATACACACTAGTCTAGGCTTTATGGGGCCCTCATACACACACATTTCTAGTCTAGGCTTTATGGGGCCCACACACATTTCTAGTCTAGGCTTTATGGGGCCCACACACACACACACTCACATTTCTAGTTAAGGCTTTATTGGGCCCTCATACACACTAGTCTAGGCTTTATGGGGCCCTCATACACACACATTTCTAGTCTAGGCTTTATGGGGCCCTCATACACACACACATTTCTAGTCTAGGCTTTATTGGGCCCTCATACACACACATTTCTAGGCTAGGCTGTATGGGGCCCTCATACACACACACAATACACACACACATTTCTAGTCTAGGCTTTATGGGGCCCACACACACATTTCTAGTCTAGGCTTTATGGGGCCCTCACGTGTGGATCTCACTCATTGATTTTACATCATTGTGACAACACCTGACAATATTTAAACTAGTGTAGTTGCAGGTGTAATTCAACACTTCTCAAGCTGCTGCATGTTCAGAATGAGTATTTTGGATGTAATGCGTTGCAACATCTTTTTTGTTGCTCTGACATTTGCTGTTACCTCTAGTAAAGAAGAGTGTATGCTCCTATACTTCAGCTGTGCTAGATGAGAAACTGTTTTCACATGAGCTAACTTTTGTTAACTTTGGTTTCTGTTGTTTTTTTGTCTGATTTCCAGGAGCCAAAGCAGCAGACTTCTGTTCTAGAGACCAAAACATCCCTAACAGAACACTCTTCCCATGATGACCCCAACAAAGATGCTGTCACACAGGTAAAGGAGTAATGTCGACTCTGTCATCACAATCTGTTCTAGTCTCGCCCTCATGCTGCATGTCAAGCGCTCACACACACACACACACACACACATATCTAGTCTTGGCTTTTGGGGCTCTCCCCTCAAATGCTCGCTCCAATGTCAACCTAGATACACCTTGAGTTACCATACCTAGATACGTTTTCTATTATTAGTAGCGTGTCCACATGTTTGTGCTAATATTAACTCTTAATATGTATTTATTTTGTTTAATTATATTTAGGTATTTACCATCAAAGGGTTTTCCCTAGTGAACTATCCTGAAAGTGATGAGACAGATGAGTATATTAAAGACAACCCTCCAACTCCACACTGTGTTGTTCGAAAGGAGACGAGGAATGGAAACATTCAGGTATGCCTCAGATACTGTACTTTAAAATGCTGCTGCTGTAAATGGTTCAAACGTACTTCTCCGTGACTAATTTTAATAGAATGTAAGCCAAAATGTATTACATCTTGAAATTGAAACTCCTTTTTTGCAGGTGGTTGGAGTAGCTGATTTTTCTGATCCTCTGATTGACTCAAATGAGAGTATAATAGAAGAAACTGATGAGGATTCTAGTCTGCAGTCAGACAATGAAGTTGTTCCAAAAAATATTTTGGTATGTCTCTGACACTCTGGGCACATTTCTACCAAAATATTTCTCCTGTATAAGATTTCCATAGAATGTGAACAAAAATGCATAATCATACATGACATAATTCCCTTTTTGAAGATGGATCATGTACCAGATTTTTCTGTTCCTCTTAATGAGTCAAGTGATGACAGCATGGATGGGCCTTCCACCTCTATATCTGAAATGGCTTCACAAAGGCCGAGGAGAAACTGTCACCTCCCTGTAAGCCTAATTTTTGCATACATTATATCATTTAATGGTTAGTGCTAACTAATGTAGTATGGGCGGCGTCAGATGTTTAACAATATACCGCTGATCATGTACTTCAAAACTATTTTACCCCCAAGCGAAATACAAGAACTTTGCCATGAGTATATTGGGGCCTTTACTCTCCTCACGTAATAAGTGAAAACTTTGTTTATATTTGAACTTGATCCACAGCTTTGTGTAACGATAAAGGTAAACAGGGTTAATAATAATACTATATATATATATATATATATATGTATATATATATATATATATATATATATATTTATTTTTTATAGCCTGTGATGCAACTAGAGGAGTCAAATGCGCATCTCCAGATATTTGAGCCTTAAATACAATTTATAGTCAAACAATAGTACTAGTAACTTTCAGTATTTCACAGTACATTTCTAATTTCATTTACTTGGATTAAACTTGCTCTACATTTTACTTAAGAATTCTCAAATTACTCAATTTCATTCCAGATGTGCATGACCTTTATTGCTCACATGAGTTCAGTCTAAGAAAATAAACTTTTAGATATTGAGACATGGAATGGAAGCTGATGGCAACCAACTTTTTCAAGACTTGATTAATGATAATCTGTCAAAACAATTGAAAGAAAACCCTCTGTTTTATAAATCCATGTTAAAGATGTTTCTTACAGTAGTCCATAACTGCTGGTCAAAACGAGTTGTGTATTTTTTCACTAATGTTATGAAAGGTCACTGAACAATAGTCATGCATATCTGGGATGAAGGTTAGCAAAGTTCTTTTGTCGTCTTTTTTGGGGTACTAATCCTTTAACTTTTCTTTTTTGAAAGATTCAAAGGAGTCTTGTAGAATCTGATGACTCTTTTTACGATAGTGAAGATGAGTATATTCCAAACCCCAGGGAGGAAAGCAATGACAGTGACTGCAGCTTGGAGTTATCTCTGGAAAATAAAAGGAAGAATGTCAAAATGTCATCCATTTGTCAGTGCAGAAACAAGTCTTCAAGTCAGAGCCGACTTAATTCCAGTCAGAACAAAAGTGAGTCTTCAAGTCAGAGTCGATTTAAGTCCAGTCAGAGCAGAAGATTTGAAACGAGTCATGACTCGGCACAAAGATTTCCTGATAGCCTAGAAAAAGGAAGACACAAGGAGACAAGTATTTCAATGACACCTGAAGAAGAGCCATCAGTCTTTGTTAATCCAGTTTTAAAGAAGGAGGATGGTTCCAGAAGATATAATAAAAAACATCACTGCTTGTATTGTGGACAGGTAGTTCAGAAAATGTCAAGACACTTGTCGCGTAGACACAGCGATGTGGTTGAGGTCGCAAAGGCATTAAGCTTGCCAAAGAATTCAAAAGAAAGGCGACGACAGTTGGATTTTCTCAGAAACAAGGGTAACTTTGAACACAACACTCAAGTTTTGGAGAGTCGCAAAGGCAAACTCATCCCATGGAAGCAGCCAAAGAAAATGACAGATGGACAAGAATTCATGCACTGTGTTTATTGCTATGGAATGTTCCGAAAAAGAGTGATGTGGCGTCATTTTCAGGTCTGTAATTTCAAGCCTCGGGGTAAGACATCTAAACGAGGTAAAACAAGAGTTCAAGCTTTGTGTGCATTTGCTGAACCTGCTCCAATTGGATTTAGCGACGCGTACTGGAAGTTCTTAAGTTGTATGAATCAGGATGAGGTTGCAGTTGCTATTAAGGAAGACCGCTGCATTCTTGAGTATGGTTACAGACAGTTCAGAAAGAATGAGTATGTAATAAGCCAGCACCAATATATTCGACAAAAACTGAGAGAGCTTGGCAGACTGGTACTAGAAGCAAAAAAGTTGACACATGTGAACACTATTAAAGAACTAATAAAGCCTGAAAAGTACACCCATGTTGTCTCTGCTGCAAGATGCCTAGCTGGATTCAATGGTGAAACTGGCAAATATAAACGACCGTCTCTTGCTCGCAAAGTTGGACATGGCTTGCATGCTTTAGCCATGTTTATCAAATCTGAAGGGTTGAAAATGAAAGATCAACAGACAACCAAAGATGCTGAGGAATTTGCACTGCTGTACCAAGAGAGTTGGAAATTTGACATTGCAAGCCAAGCGCTAACTCAGCTTAACCAGACAAAGTGGAATTCTCCTCAGATATTACCATTCACTCAAGATGTCCACAGACTTCATGCGTATTTGTCTGAGAAACAGCAGAAGCAATTGAATGCCCTGCAAGAAGAGCCTTCTCCCTTGAACTGGAAGGACCTTGCTAAAGTGACCCTGGCGCAAGTTATCCTCTTCAACCGACGAAGAGCAGGAGAAGTATCCCGAATGTCCTTGTCGGCGTTCCTGTCAAAGGATACATCAGAGACACACGAAGATGTTAACCTAGCCCTTACAGCACTCGAGCAGAAACTTTGCAAACATTTTGTTCGGATTGCCATAGTAGGAAAGAGAGGGAGGAAAGTCCCTGTTCTTCTTACCCCGGTCATGAGAGAATCGCTCGATACTCTGACTGAAAAGCGAGAAGAATGTGGCGTACTGAGTGAAAACGGATACTTGTTTGCATTGCCGTTCTCTGTCCATTACTTGAGAGGTTCCGATTGCATTAGGCAGTTTGTTAATGAATGTGATGACATCAAACACCCCAAAGCGCTAACCTCAACAAAACTTAGGAAACACATTGCTACTCTGTCGACTGTTCTGAATCTCAAGACTACAGAACTTGACCAATTGGCAGATTTCCTTGGGCATAACATTGAGGTCCACAGAAAGCACTACCGCCTTCCAGAGGGCACCCTCCAGCTAGCTAAAATAAGCAAAGTTCTTCTAGCGCTGGAACAGGGACGGCTAGGAGAATACAAGGGGAAGAATCTGGATGAAATTCAGCTTGATGTGACTGGTATTAAGTATTTTTTATTATTACAGGGATACTCCACTGTTTTTTCATATTAAACAATGTTATTCCCTTAACTAAGATGAGTTGATACATACCGCTCATCTCAGTGTGCGCACTAACACGGCTGAGCGCGTCTTTACACTCACAAACAAACATCTTCTCGCCTATCGAGTGCCCAGGCCACGATCAGCCATGGTCTTAAAGCTAGGTCTTCTAAACATTCGATCTCTCACACCTAAGGCGGTTATTGTAAATGAAATAGTCACAGATAATAGCATCGATGTACTTTGCCTCACTGAAACCTGGCTTAAACCAAATGAATATTTCGGTCTAAATGAATATACTCCGCCAGGATACTGTTATAAGCATGAGCCCCGTCTGATTGGTTGTGGTGGCAGTGTTGCAACAATCTACAGAGATATTCTTAATGTTATTCAGAAAACAGGTGATAAGTTTAATTCGTTTGAAGTACTTGTGCTAAATGTTACGCTCTCAGATGTAAGAAAAAAAATCCCTATTATCTCTAGCCTTGGCTACCGTATATAGACCGCCAGGGCCTTACACTGATTTCCTAAAAGAGTTTGCAGATTTTCTCTCCATACACGTAGAAAATTCAAATGATGCGTTAGGGGCTGTGTTTACTGATTTATTACACTCCTTTGGGGTCAAGCAAAACGTCACCGGACCAACTCATCGTCTTAATCATACACTCGATTTAACTATATCATATTGAACCGATCCAACCGATATAGATATCATTCCACAAAGTGATGACAGAATAGCACTTTCGGGAGTAGTTCGACTCGGCGTAGTAAAGTCACGCCTGATCCTCTTCTCACTTAGTGGGAAGAGGATTAGGCGTGACTTTTTACTGCGCCGATTCGAACTACTCCCGAAAGTGCTATTCCGCCATACATTATAGTTATCCTTTTAAACCCGCTTAGAAAGCGCCACGTTTTATTTTGTCACCATACTTGGTAGTATAACTACGCGTGTAACTGTTTTTAAATAGGGAAAACGTTGATGTGTTTGGCCACTTCTAAGTTCATAGCTGTCAGATACCATTGAATATACTGGGCTAAGCCAAGTGCTATCAAATTGTCACCGCGCGCCAGAGTGATTGATGAGATGAGAGAGGTATGTATCAACTCGTCTTAGTTAAGGGAATAACATTGTTTAATATGAAAAAACGGTGGAGTATCCCTTTTAAGGAAAGTTAATAAGCACAGCATTGTCCATCTATAGGTCGTTCTCTTTTAGAATAGCAGGTAGTATTTGATAAGTAATAGAATAGATTATAACAGAGTAGAAGTATTTGACCTCAACATACTGAAGAAGAGGGCAGGTTTTATTGTTATAATGTGACTAACTTGATAATTTGTCTATTCAGCTATTTATCTGGTCATTTTGTATACTCTTGACAGACTGATTGCAGTTTCAGGTTTACAGCTCATTCATATTCTATTACTTTCTGTTTTAGAGACTGTTGACATGGATGGGTGTTCAGAAGAGAAAGGTATGTTTGTATGATTTTTAAAAAATTGGTTATGAAAGATCTCATTTAAGATCTCATTTAAATTAGACACTTAAATGTAGGTTGTTATTGCACAATCTTTACAGGATTGTACATATTTGGATGTTGCATTAATATAACATTTTAGTTTAAATAATTAGTTGACATGTTTTAGACATGCTGCCTGTTGCATGTGTTTGACATTGTTTCCAGTTGATTGTGTGCCACAGTAAGCTACACCACAGGTATAGTTATCCAAAGGTAGTTGATCTCCACAACAATTGTGTCCTTTTAGCAAGAGGATTCATCCCATTGCTCCAGGGCTATTGCCACTGTAATGTGTTCTGTAAGTTGCTTTGGGGAGAAAGTATCTGCCAAGGGCATACATTTAAATTGTGCTCCCAGTGTGAATGCAAGTCTAATTTAAACCGGCTGTCTCTACCACCGTATTGTAGAATTATGGAAACCATGTGTAATTTGTTGTTCAACTTGATTTGTTTATTTGTATAGCGTTTTTCACAATACATAACATCTACAAGACTCGTGCCATATAAAGAATATTTATAAACTTGTACTGTTGATCATTGCTTTTGTTCACCATGACACATTGCACTCGGATGACTTCATTCCAGACGTACAGGAGCCTGAAGTTGAGGACAGTGTGACATCCACACAAGAATCTACTTCCACACAAGAATCTACTTCCACGCTGCATTCCCAATACCAGAGAAAGTCGGCAAAAAAGAGAGGTGAGCTTAGAAATGCAAAGTGGATTGATTTGTCCCATTCGTCTTTAAGACACAAAGCTTTATTCTGAATTATATTATTTTATCAAATCTTTACTTTTGATCACTGCACATTGATAGCGGTCACATTGATAGGTTTGTTTACACAGTCTAATATTCTGATTATAGTTGATTTACAACCTCAAACCTGAATGAGTTTCTTTCTTCTGCTGAACACAGAAGACATTTTAAAGAATGTGGGTAACCAGACAGTTGATGTCACCAATGACTTCTATAGTATTTTTTTCCTACTATGAACGTCAATGGTGTCGTCAACTCTCTGGTTACCCACATTCTTTAAAATGTTCAGCAGAAGAAATAAACTCATACAGGTTTGTAACAACATTATGGTGAGTAAAAAATGCCTGAATTTTTGGGTTAAACATTTTCATTATATGATCAAAAGAAAAATTTAACTGTATAACACTTTACTTGGATTTCATCCTAAAAGTGTGGGATGCACAAATGGAAGATTTTGCGTTTACACAAGTTTTATATCATTTCCATATGCATATTCCCATCAATGTCAGACTGCTGTGTTTAACAGGACAATAAATGAAATATGAGATAGAGACGGTAAAAATTGAGTATCTTTGCCTTGTTTTTAAAATAAAAATGTCCGTACAACAAAGTATATTTGCCAAAATTGTAAAAAACTTTAAGTAGACGGTCTACTGATGCTGTAATGAGTTAGTTGACATGTAGGTGCAACTTACTCAGTTAACAGAATGTCTAAACGGGTCCATCAAAATAAAGTGCTACCACACCTTTTACTGGATTGCACTGATGTATTATTATTATTATTCTTAGTCGTCAAAAGTTTTATTCAGAAACGAACTAAAAGAGTACTTTTAGCCTCTGAACCAAGTCAATATGACAATGAATGACCTGTGTGATCAATACAATAGTCTTTCAGTTTAGATTAAGAGTTAAAAATCCTAAACTTAATGTGTTCTATTTATGTTTATTTAGGTAAAGAAACTGCTGTTAAAAGAAGCTGGACAACAGATGAATGTGCGGCAGTAGAAAGGCACCTAAGGAAATTCATTGTGAGGAGCCAAGTTCCGGGGAAAAAGGACTGTCAGCACTGCGTTGATGCAGAAGCTCAAGCTTTAGGAAATCGTGACTGGAAGGCGGTCAAGTACTTCATCAAAAATCGTATTTCTGCCTTAAGAAGGAAAGTACAGTGAAATACAGGTAGCTCAACGTATTGGATGCCTTCCCACAAGCATTTACATCGGGATGTACGTTCTAAGTGTTTTCAACGGTTGAAATGTAGTTGTTTTCATTGTATAATCCTCTTAAAGAGTTAGTTGTTAGAGATTTGTTCCCTCCTTTGTTTGCATTGCCGTTATCTGTCCATTACTTGAGAGGTTCCGATTGCATTAGGCAGTTTGGGGTGTTTGATGTCATCGCATTCATTCACAAAGCGTTAACCTCAACAAAACTTAAGAAACACATTGCTACTCTGTTGACTGTTCTGAATCTGTTCATCTTAAACTTTCAAGCTTCAGAGCATTTATAACGTAGAAGTAATCCATGTGGTTTAATCCCTGATCTCACTTAATATTTCATATTCATAATTATTCATATTCTCCACCAATGCAATAACTGTGAACTGGACTTTGCATCGCTGCAGCACACATAATTATTCTCATTTTTCCTGGTTACTAATGATTCGTCGCCTCATGCGATTTTTCTTGTTTGTTATTTGTCACATTGATAACTTTTTCTTTATGAATGTTTTGAAGTTTGAAAGTTTAGGATGAATGGTTTTTAAATGGAAAGATGGAAATCTCTCAGGTTTCATTCAAATATCTTGATATAATGCCTTGATGGTAAGTGAATGAAGGCAGAATGTTCATTTTTGGGGGAACTAACCCTTTAAAGTTTCTAGTAAATTTTATACTATAACAGATTAGATCCAGTCAATTGTCTAAAGTGTTTTATAGCAACAAAAAAAGACTGTTGGATTGTAATATGTCAATTTTATCTTTTTGATAAAAACATTGTGTAATACCAAATATATGTTCATTG
>CM060629.1:32422237-32464737 GCA_030578275.1 Meda fulgida | reverse complement strand
ATAACACTCCATGTGATCCATTCTCTCATTAGCATTATGCATGGGAAATAAAAAGAAAGCTATTTGTTTTTTAATATCTGTATATTTAATAACACGAGCATGCTGGGATGGCCCTGAGTTGTGTTGGTGCCGTACGTCTGTTGATGCAGACTTTCAAACCGCTTATTCAGCGAGATTTACATAGTGCTGCAGATAATACACAGACTGCAGGACAAAACAACCAAATGTTCAGATTCCTCAGAGACACAATGGCCTGGAGCTAAAGCTTCATATAATGCTCTGGTGAAAATATTTTAGTGAATAAAAAAGATTGATTTGCTCAAAAATGCATTTCAAATTTGAATAAGCACCGTATATAAAACTAAGGCTCAGCCTTGCTGTCTGACGTACACTACAGTTCTGATATTGGCTCCTACATGAAAGATACATGGGATGCTGTCTTAGATTTAGGCCAAAATATGATATGTGACCCTGACCCAGTCACAAGTATGGCAATACCCAACAATACATTGTATGGGTCAAAATCATCGATTTTTCTTTTATGCCAAAAATCATTAGGATATTAAGTAAAGATCATGTTCCATGAAGATATTTGGTACATTTCCTACCGTAAATATACAAAACATTTCTTTCTGTGAGTGAATGCTGCACAATCGCGAACATAAATGCACAACTTTCAAGGAGAGTTTCTCAATGTTTCGATTTTTTTGCACCCACAGATTCCAGATTTCTAATAGTTGTATCTTGTCCAAATATTGTCCTATCCTAATAAAACATACATCAATGAAAAGCTTATTTATTCAGCTTTCAGGTTTTGGAACAGTGCTGAAATCTGAGACTGGTCATTCATAGACTTTAACAAGGCATCAGGATGGTTCATTTTACAAAGAAAGACCGTCTATAACGGCGTGCTGTTGCATCTTTCGAGTCCTCTCAGTCTAAAGACTCTGGGCTCTGAGGAAATCTCCTCGGGTAGAGACAGGCCAGGGTTATCGTACCACCGTTCGGCTTGTTTCTTTGACTCTGGCTTGATGTTTAGAACATCTGGAGTCACTACGACCACATCTGGGTCATTTATTCGAGCCGGGCTACAGCACAACGCCGTGGTTCTGGTGATGAGCTTGTCGAGCGGTTTGAGAGAGTGCATCCACTGCGGGAGAAAGTCCCAGCTGCGCAGTGTCTTGGGCAGGCGTGTGGGATTGCGGGCCTGCATCAGGTTGATCAGGAGGATGAAGACGATGAGCGCGGAGAACGGCGTTCCCACCGCCACCATAGCCTGCCATCCGGCCAGAGAGATCCCAAACACGAGGCACGGCATCAGCAGAAAACACACCAGCAGATACAGCACGGCAAACCAGCGGTACTTAGCAGTGCGTTCCCCCAGCGCAGACGCCATGCGGATGGGCAGGCGAGTCATCGGGACTGGATACCACAGTAAAATCCCAAAAATATTGAAGTAGAAATGGCACAAGGCAATCTGGAGGGGAAAAAAACGAGAATAGAAAGCTTTCTTGTGAATTTTAATCGTTCAATTTTTCATGTTTACATGCACATAAATGATCAATTGGACTGTAAAGGCTTCATGCACTGACTATTGTTTTTTTTTTTTTTTATCACTGTAATCTCTAACGCTCAAAATAATTAATTGAGTAGGGTAAACTTAAATTAAACAAAATTCAGTAGTCAACATTTGAAGTGGATCAAAGCCTTTCATCAAGTTACACACTCCTCTGAGGGGATGCGTATGGATCTGTCGTCTGAGGGAATGCGTATGGATCCCGACAAGATTCAGGCAGTGGTGAATTGGCCAACCCCAGACTCCCGCAAGGCCCTGCAGAGGTTTCTGGGCTTTGCCAATTTTTACCGACGTTTTATTCGCAACTATAGCCAACTAGCCGCGCCCCTGACCGCCTTGACCTCCACCATGACGACGTTCAGGTGGTCTAGTGCAGCGGAGTCTGCATTTTCCAAACTTAAGGACTGCTTTGTTTCAGCCCCCATTCTGGTTGCCCCTGATTCTTCCCGTCAGTTTGTGGTGGAGGTCGACGCGTCAGAGGTGGGGGTAGGTGCGGTTCTCTCCCAACGCTCCCCCGCAGACAACAAGGTTCATCCGTGCGCGTATTTTTCTCATCGCTTATCTCCTGCCGAACGTAACTACGACATTGGTAATAGAGAATTGTTGGCAGTCAGGTTAGCCTTGGAGGAGTGGCGTCATTGGTTGGAGGGCTCGGGGGTACCCTTTATCGTTTGGACCGATCATAAGAACCTTGAGTACATCAGGTCCGCCAAACGTCTTAACTCTAGGCAGGCTCGGTGGGCACTTTTTTTCGGTCGATTCGATTTTTCCATCTCCTACCGTCCAGGTTCCAAGAACATCAAACCTGACTCGTTGTCCCGCATTTTTGACCAATCTGAACGCCCGGTTTCTCCCGAGTCCATCGTTCCACAGAATCGTGTGGTGGCAATGCTGACTTGGGAGATTGAGTCGAAGGTCCGCACTGCCTTACATGGGGTAGTGCCTCCGCCCGGATGCCCACCAGGTCGATTGTTTGTACCAGAAAGATTGCGGTCCAAGGTTATCCAGTGGGGTCATTGTTCCAAGCTAGCTTGTCATCCGGGAGTCAATCGTACCATCTTTCTCATTAAACAACGGTTCTGGTGGCAGACCATGGCTCGCGACACCCGTCGTTTTGTATTGACCTGCTCCGTCTGTGCTAGCTGTAAGACCTCCACTCGTCCTCCGGCTGGGCTCCTTCAACCGTTGTCAGTGCCTTCGAGACCCTGGTCACACATTGCGCTAGATTTCGTCACAGGCCTCCCTGCCTCACAGGGTAACACGGTGGTTTTAACCGTGGTAGACAGGTTCTCGAAGGCAACTCATTTCATCCCTCTGCCTAAATTACCATCAGCCAGAGAGACAGCGGTGGCTGTCATTGACCACGTTTTTCGGATTAATGGCCTCCCGACGGACGTGGTCTCTGACAGAGGTCCCCAGTTTATATCCAAATTTTGGAGAGAGTTTTGCCGGTTGCTGGGGGCGAATGTCAGTCTTTCCTCTGGGTTCCATCCCCAGAGCAACGGACAGACGGAGAGGGCCAACCAAGATTTAGTACGAGGGTTGCGATGTTTAGCTTCACAGAACCCGTCCTCTTGGAGTCAGCACATCTCATGGGTTGAGTACGCGCATAACTCATTACCAGTGTTGTCCACGGGCCTGTCTCCATTTGAGAGTAGTTTAGGGTACCAGCCACCAATCTTTCCTAGTCTGGAATCCGAAGTCGCGGTTCCCTCCGCTCACGAATTCGTCCAGAGGTGCAGACACATTTGGAGAACGGCCAGGGAGACCCTTCTCCAGGTGGGTTTGCGCACCAAGGCCCAGGCCAATCGCTGGTCAAAAAGTGTGGCTTTCATCTACTGATATTTCTCTCCGCTCCGGTTGTAGAAAACTTGCTCCTAAATTTATTGGCCCGTTTACCATCACCAAGATCCTTAGTCCGGTGACGGTCCGCCTCAAATTTCCTCCGGCGTACCGGAGAATTCATCCCGTTTTCCATGTTTCTAAGATCAAGCCCTTTTTTCGTTCTCCTATTAATCCGCCAGTCCCGGTTCCCCCACCGCCGCGAATCGTAGATGGGAAACCAGTTTATTCGATTAACCGTATTCTGGACGCAAGGCGGAGGGGACGTGGATTCCAGTACTTGGTGTACTGGGAGGGTTACGGTCCGGAGGAGAGGAGTTGGGTTCCTGCCCGAGACATATTGGATCATTCCCTTATCGATGCTTACAATCGCCAGGTAGGTCCCTCTGGGAGCGTCAGGTGACGCTCCTAGGGGGTGGGGTAATGTCACGGTTCACGGGTTCACTTTCTCATTCTGTGTGTTACTGCTCTGATCTGATTGCCCATTAGCGTCAGCTGTGCTGACGAGCAGTCAGATCAGTCGCAGGTTTACCTCGTTTGTGAGTCCTATATGTAGTGCTGTGTTTGTCATGTTCAGTGTCAGATCGTTGTTTTCCTTGGTCCTGTTCGGGTCTCATGTTTGTTTCAGTCTCGTTCCCAGTTCCAGTTCACGGATTCCTGCAGCTCTCTGCCAGCGCTTTCACTCTGCTTCAGTGGATTATCTGGTCCGTGTCGTTTCACTCTGTTTCAGTGGATTATCTGGTTCGTGTCGTTTCACTCTGCTTCAGTGGATTATGTGGACCGTGTTGTTTCACTCTGCTTCAGTGGATTATCTGGTTCGTGTCGGACTTACTGGGTTACAGGACCACGCTTCACCCACTGCAGTCATCTGCGCTGCCAAGGCTCTGCTGTCTGACACAGATCTTCACCAGCCTTCCTGATTTCACTGTTCACTCAGCATTGTTTAATAAATACTTTTTACTTGCTATTGGATCCTGTGATTCCTAGGCTGACAAAAGCATTGTTTTCTGAATTTAGTTTATTAAAACAAGAAGAAATATGTCAACGGGGCAAGAAAAATAAAACACTTTAAATTAAGTTTTTTTTCTTCTTGTTCTAAGTAAATTCACTTCATTTTGATCATCATTATTCAACTTAACACCATCCGTCATTTTCCTTATTATAATCGGACTGACGGCTCAATCGGATTGAAAAAATCTTCACATAAACATCTCAATCAGTCCGAATGAAGTTTTCATTGGATTGGAAGACTTGAAATAATCCAATCAACAGGAAAAACATAATCATGTAAACCCTAATTATTTTCCCAATCAGATTCCAAAAATACCTGTAATACATTAAAAACTGGACATTTTGAATTGAGTTTACAACTAACTTAACGGGAACGTTTCAAAACCTCTCCAACACGCTGCAGGATTTTATCTATGCATGCCACAATTTATGGTACAAATGATGCAGAATGCATTAAGCTTTGATACATGTTTAGGGATTTGAAGAAACCCCAAACACTGTAAAAAAAAAAAAATCTGTTCAATTTACGGTAAAATACCGGCAGCTGTGGTTGCCAGAAATTTACCGTATAAATGGTAGCAACATATTAGGTTTTACAGACTTAATTTAAAATTTACAGTAATAAACCGTATTTCATTATCTGATATAATGTTTATTTACCGATCTATTGAAGTATTAATATCTGTCCATTGTAAAACACTGACAAGCAACAACCACAGTGGTGATGAGAGTCACATGATCAATCAAAGCTGCAAAGTGTCATTCACACAAACATGTAACACATGAAATTTTAAAAATGCAATAAACATGAAAATGCAACATAAAAGCCTAATGTACATAACTGATTAAAAAACTAAGAAAACCATGAAGAAACAGGTATTTCAACAAAAATACATCAAATGCGAAGTGTCACGCAGGGAATTGTGTTTTTTCACTGTAAATTATACAATGAGTTGTTCTTTTTCACTTTCAAAAACTGTAAATTTAACGGTATTTTACAGTAAAATTACATTGAATGTACCATTATATCTATCACAGTTATTTACCGTATATAGTAAGGAAACTTTCTGTTAACCAATTAACAGTTTTTCACAGTAGCATTTTTACAGTATTTTCCTGTTAAAATTACAATCATTTTGTACAGTGTATGCCAAGCACGCACCACTAAAATGCATAAATAAATGCATAATAAGTGCAATATATCCAGGAGATGCATTTTAGCATCGTTCACCCTGAATCTTTGCTAACATGCAGTGATTGTGTTGATTCTGCATTATATTTTCTGCTTTGTACAGCACTTTGGTCAGCCTGGGTTGTGTTTAAATGTGCTATTGTATTGTATTTTGAGAGCTGTGTAAGGGCTGAGGTGGGTCTCTGGTTCCCGTACCTGGCACGCAGCGGGAAGCTTCTCTTTGGGACTGGCGAGAGCGGCGAGGATGGCAGTGGTGGTCGTGCCGATGTTGGAGCCCAGGGTCAGAGGATACGCTCGATTGAGGCTGATCACACCGATGCCTGCGAGAGGAGAGACCGACAGACGCGGATCAAACACGGGCATGAGGCGCATAGCAAATCACACTTTGGTTTGAGAAACAAGACAGATGTTTGATACACTTTGAACTATTTACTAGATCCCATGTGACAACTAGCCCCAGTCTCCACAAACATATCATGTACTATTCAAAAGTTTGGGGTCCGTAAGATTTTTTTGTACATGTTTTTGAAAGAAGTCTCAGTAAAACTTTACAATATTAGTTAACATGAACTAACAACGAACACTACATCTACAGCATTTATTCATGTTAGTCGATGCTAATCTCTTTACTACCACATTGTATTTGTTGTATTTGTTAACATTAGTTAATGCACTGTGAACTGACATGAACAAACAATAGACAAAGATTATTAAATGCTTAAAAAAAATATATATATATACATATATGTGTGTGTGTGTGAATTCTAAGTGAATATATACAATACCGTTCAAAAATCTCTCTTCTGCTCACCAAGGCTGCATTTATTTGATCAAAATACAGTAAAAATTCTGAATTATTATTATAATTTAAACAGCTGTTTTCTATGTGAATATACAGTAAAGTGTAATGTATTCCTGTGATCAAAGCTGTATTTTCAGCATCATTACTCCAGTCTTCGGTGTCACATGATCCTTCAGAAATCAGGATAATATGATGATCTGATGATCAAGAAACATTTATGATTATTTTCAATGTTGAAAACAGTCGAGCTGCTTGACATTTTTTCTGGAAACTGATACTTTTTTTTAAATTTCAGAATAAATACATGCAAACATGCATTTTCTGTATGAATTGTGAAAAGCTCAATACAAAATAAATTTGAATAGAATTGAAAACATGCAACAGAATCGACAGCAACTCTAGAAAGTTCTTGAATGGCAGTAACTCAATTCGATGATTTCCATAAACTGGAAATGAAGCAGGAAAACTGTCAACACAGAAACTGGGCCGTGTAAATGCTCTCCTCGTAATGAATTACAGGAGCTCTGAGAGGTCATGGGGTTAATGATGATCTTATAACCCTCGTTTTACTATTAATAATGCGTCAAGTGACACGTCAACTCTTCTGGGGCTTTAATAAATGATGAACAAGACAGAGGGATCCCCATTGGCTGAAAAGTTAATAATTAGCATAATCATGCAGCAGTCGATGAATCATTGTCGAGTAATGGCTGTAAATAATGATGAAGTAATTGAAAGGAAAAGCACCGTGATTTTGCTGAAGTCCCAGTTAATATTTATTACAGCCAATAGCTCACCTTTGCTCTACATTTGAACATGTTTGAAGACAACAGCACGCATTAAAGTTTAATCAAAACTGCTGTAATCATCACTTTTTGTATCAGTATCTTGAAGTTAAAAGGGTCCCATCTAAAAAACATAATAATATTTCAACTAATAATAATAATAACGAACATAATAATCTTTTAGCTGCACGTAAAGCGCAATTTTCTCGTTTTCACAGTTGCCTGAAATTTTAGTGAGTCTATAGATTACCTTAAAAAGTGCAATAAAATCTGTTCCGTTTCTGGCCTGTAAACAACATATATAAAATCAAAAAACACACACTTCATTTCAGTGGCAATAAAAAATGCACTGAATCTGTTCTGTTTGCATGCTGTTGTTTTCTGGCGTATGAAAACATCAAAAGCATGTTAGTCGGTGTGTGTTTCTGAGCTGCTGTTGTGCTCGCCACACTCATTAGTCGTGACACACACACACACACACACACACACACACACACACACACACACACACACACACACACACACACACACACACACACACACACACACAGATCTGCTGCAGAGAGAGAGTCACCTATGAGTGGAGTCAGGGCCAAGGTGAAGACGGAGCTGCTGAACACACACACACACACACACACACACACACACACACACACACACACACACACACACACACACACACACACACACAGACACACACACACACACACACACACACACACACAGATCTGCTGCAGAGAGAGTCACCTATGAGTGGAGTCAGGGCCGAGGTGAAGACGGAGCTGCTGAACACAAACACACACACACACACACACACACACACACACACACACACACACACACACACACACACACACAGACACACACACACACACACACACACACACAGATCTGCTGCAGAGAGAGTCACCTATGAGTGGAGTCAGGGCCGAGGTGAAGACGGAGCTGCTGAACACACACACACACACACACACACACACACAGATCTGCTGCAGAGAGAGTCACCTATGAGTGGAGTCAGGGCCGAGGTGAAGACGGAGCTGCTGAACACACACACACACACACACACACACACACACACACACACACACACACACACACAGACACACACACACACACACACACACACACACACACACACAGATCTGCTGCAGAGAGAGTCACCTATGAGTGGAGTCAGGGCCGAGGTGAAGACGGAGCTGCTGAACACACACACACACACACACACACACACACACACAGATCTGCTGCAGAGAGAGAGTCACCTATGAGTGGAGTCAGGGCCGAGGTGAAGACGGAGCTGCTGAACACACACACACACACACACACACACACACACACACACACACACACACACACACACACACACACACAGATCTGCTGCAGAGAGAGAGTCACCTATGAGTGGAGTCAGGGCCGAGGTGAAGACGGAGCTGCTGAACACACACACACACACACACACACACACACACACACACACACACACACACACACACACACACACACACACACACAGATCTGCTGCAGAGAGAGAGTCACCTATGAGTGGAGTCAGGGCCGAGGTGAAGACGGAGCTGCTCTGGATGATGAAGGTCATGCCGGCTCCCATCAACATCGCCAGATATCCTGACAGCCATCCCAGAGGATACGGGAAATCTGCAGAGGAACACACCAGATAATGACCGTAAAAATAGACTTAAAAGTGTGTGTGTGTGTGTTTGTGTGAGAGAGAAAGAGAGAGATAGAGAGAGAGAGAGAGAGAGAGAGAGTGAGTGAGTGAGTGAGTGTTTGTGTGTGTGTGTGTGTGTGTGTGTGTGTGTGTGTGTGTGTGTGTGTGTGTGTGTGTGTGTGTGTGTGAGTGTGTGTGTGTGTGTGTGTGTGTGTGTGTGTGTGTGTGTGTGTGTGTGTGTGTGTGTGTGTGTGTGTGTGAGTGAGTGAGTGTGTGAGTGTGTGTGTGTTTGTTTATTTTTAGTTCAGTTAACCAAGTTAGTTTTAGCTTTATTATAGTTTAACTAATATTTGAAATTAGCTTTAATTTCTTTTATTTATTTTTTTCATTTTAATGTTAATTGTAATTTCATTTTTAGTATTTCTGTTGTTCTTTTGTCATTTTATTCGTTTTTTGTTTCTTTTAAAAATTGCCATTTAGGTTTATTTTTATTTCAGTTTATTTATTTTCAGTTAATAATTTTAGTGCTTCAACTTAAACTTATTTCAGTTTATTGCCAAGGCAACATTTCTAATTTGCGTTTAGTTTAAGTTTTTCCAACTAATTATATATATAGAATTTTATTTCAATTAACAGAAATGCATTACATTGTTTTAGTTAACGATAATAACCCGTTTCATAATTAATGGACAGTTGTCTTTCTGGAGCTGCTTTACAGCACAATTTGAATTGTCTCATATTTAATGAAATGCATAAATCGATTGTTTATTTCTGTGAAGCTGCTTTGAATCTACAGATGAAACTCGAAAAATTATAACTTTTGCACGATACTCTAATTTTTAGATTATGACTTACAGCTTATGAAAATCCCAAATTCAAAATCTCAGAAAATCAGAATATGACATGAAATCAATAAAAAAGGATTTTAAATACAGAAATGTCAGCCCTCTGAAAAGTATAATCATGCATATGTATATAGTCATATATACTAAATATATTAGTTTCTGAATTAATCTGAATTACTGAAATACACAAACTTTTGGACGATATTCTACTTTTTCATGTTTCACCTGTATATTGTAGCACTACATAAATAAACTTTGACTTGACTTTATTAAATGCATGTTCTATAGATCTTTAAACAGCTTTGTGTGGGTTTGGGTGTGTAACAGTAAATACTACAGTAAATACTACAGTTAATACTACTACTACAGTAAACACTACAGTAAATACTACAGTAAATACTACAGTAAATACTACTGTAAACACTACTGTAAATACTACAGTAAATACTACTACTACTACTACTACAGTAAATACTACAGTAAATACTACAGTAAATAATACTACAGTAAATACTACAGTAAATACTACTGTAAAAACTACTGTAAATACTACAGTAAATACTACTACTACTACTACTACAGTAAATACTACAGTAAATACTACAGTAAATACTAGAGTAAATACTACAGTAAATACTACTGTAAACACTACTGTAAATACTACAGTAAATACTACTACTACTACTACTACAGTAAATACTACAGTAAATACTACAGTAAATAATACTACAGTAAATACTACAGTAAATACTACTGTAAAAACTACTGTAAACACTACAATAAATACTACAGTAAATACTACAGTAAATACTAACTACAACAGTAAATACTACAGTAAATACTACAACAGTAAATACTACAGTAAATACTACTACAGTAAATACTACACTAAATACTACTACAGTAAATACTAAAAAAGTAAATACTACAGTAAATACTACTACAGTAAATACTACAGTAAATACTACTGTAAACACTACAGTAAATACTACAGTAAATACTACTACTACTACTACTACTACTACTACAGTAAATACTACAACAGTAAATACTACAGCAAATACTACAACAGTAAATACTACAGTAAATACTACTACAGTAAATACTACAACAGTGAATACTACAGTAAATACTACTACAGTAAATACTACTACAGTAAATACTACAGTAAATACTAATGTAAACACTACAGTAAATACTACAGTAAATACTACTGTAAATACTACAGTAAATACTACTGTAAACACTACAGTAAATACTACTACAGTAAATACTACAGTAAACACTACAGTAAACACTACAGTAAATACTACTACGGTAAATACTACAGTAAATACTACTGTAAACACTACAGTAAATGCTACTACAGTAAATACTACAGTAAACACTACAGTAAATACTACAGTAAACACTACAGTAAACACTAGAGTAAATACTACTACGGTAAATACTACAGTAAATACTACTGCAAACACTACAGTAAATGCTACTACAGTAAATACCACTACAGTAAATACTACACTAAATACTACTACAGTAAATACTACAGTAAATACTACTACAGTAAATACTACTACAGTAAATACTACAGTAAATACTACTACAGTAAATACTACAGTAAATACTACTACAGTAAATACTACAGTAAATACTACGGTAAATACCACTACAGTAAATACTACACTAAATACTACTACATTAAATACTACACTAAATACTACTACAGTAAATACTACAGTAAATACTACACTAAATACTACTACATTAAATACTACACTAAATACTACTACAGTAAATACTACAGTAAATACTACTACAGTAAATACTACAGTAAATAATACTACAGTAAATACTACGGTAAATACCACTACAGTAAATACTACACTAAATACTACTACATTAAATACTACACTAAATAATACTACAGTAAATACTACACTAAATACTACACTAAATACTACTACAGTAAATACTACAGTAAATACTACTACAGTAAATACTACTACAGTAAATACTACAGTAAATACTACTACAGTAAATACTACAGTAAATACTACTACAGTAAATACTACAGTAAATACTACACTAAATACTACTACATTAAATACTACACTAAATACTACTACAGTAAATACTACAGTAAATACTACTACAGTAAATACAACAGTAAATACTACTACAATAAATACTACAGTAAATACTACAGTAAAGGCTCTTGCACTCCGAGGCAGAAATTCTCGGCCGAAATTTTTGACGTTAAAAAATAAATACGTTGTGACGCACACGTTTGCACACTGCCTCTGAAACTTTCGTCAGTCATAAAAAAAATTTGTATCTGGTTATATTTTCTGCGTTTTCCGCATTTTGAAAGGCGTTTTGACAATTCAGAGCCACTGTAAAAAATGCATACGAAAATATCAGACTTCTTGTGATAGCTCCGGCTCACCCGTGTTGATGACCCCTTCGATGACCTTTGCCACTTGACCTTTGAGGAGTGAGTTGAGCAGTTTGACGAGCAGCAGAAGACAGGAGCACAGCACCACCAGAGAAGCGGCTAACAGAACCAGACCCACCGCCAGGTCCGACAGACCCGAGTCCACAAACAGGTGCCGGCCTGGAGAACGAGCAGCGACACAGCCTTAGCCAACTCTCTGATTATCACAGCATAGTCATGATCACGCAGGCACTGTAAAGACTTTTCATTGTTACAAAAGAAATCTGGTTAAAATAAAATGCTGTTCTTTTCTCAAAAAAATCATTTCTTTACAATTTGATCATAATTTAAATTGATTATACAAATTTAATTTATTTATTATTAGATTGTAAATAAATACAAAATAAAATTCTAAATAAATAAAAAATGAAAAACTATTAATAAATGAATGACTAGAAAGTAAATAAATAGACAAATAGAAAGTAAAAAAAATATAAATTAATAATATAAATAACTAAATAAATATTAATAAAGTAAATTACTAGAAAGTAAATAAATAAAATTAAACAAATAAATAAACAAAAAGTAAATAAAAATGTAAAATATGAAATAAATAAAATATATTAATAAATAAATAGAAAGTAAATAGATCAAAACGATATAAATCAATAAAAACGCAAATAAATAAATAGAAAGTAAATAAATAAAAACATAAATAAATAAACACTATTAATAAATAAATACAAGTTAATTAATAGAAAGTAAACATTTAAAATTTAAATCTAAATAGATAAACGTATAGATAAATTAATAAATAAAGAATTAAATAAATGTTAATATATTATATAATATACTATTAATAAATAAATAAAGTAAATACAAATAAAAAACTTATAAAAATAATTCAAACTAAAAATCAAAAGTAAATGAGTAGAAAGTAAATAAAAATTATATAAACACACACACACACACACACACACACACACACACACACACACACACACACACACACACACACACACACACACACACACACACACACACACACACACACACACACACACAGACACACACACACACACACACACACAAACTAAATATTTCACTTGAAAATGACTCACATTTCTCAGTGTTGATCTGCGAGGTGATATTCTGTGTGATCCAGGTGACATCGCTGTCATTCCCACAATGCAATTCAGCGGAGCAGTTGTGGGCGGCCGCCGCGGTCACGTTCACTGAAGACTGGAGAGAGAGAGACACTTCTCTATACACCACTGCACAACAGCAGAGGAGCGTTTACTTGTGAAATGTTTGAGAGGATCACCATGAGAAGGAAGGTGACACACACACACACGTCTGTGAACGATGACAGCGTGGAGTGTATGATGAGTGACGGACAGCGACCAATGCCAATCCAAACACAACTTGACCAGGAAAAGTTAGCTTGACACACAGAGGGGTTCTGGCTAAGAACGTGAGTTTAGTGTGAACACGTCAGGTCTCACCGCCATGCCAATGAAAAATGCAAACCTAATTGCGACTTTTTATCTCAAAAATCGTATTTTTGCAACTTGGGCTTTATAACCTGCGATGAGTATCTCACAATTCTGAGAAAAAAATTCTGAATTGTTTGATAAAATCTCACAATTGTGGGAAAAAGTTCAGAATTGCGTGATTAAAAAGTCTTAAATATGTTTTTTTTTATTCTGTGGATGAAACGAGCTTCTGTACGTCAAAGAAATAAGAAACTATTTTTCATGGAAATAAAGCTTATTTTTGTTCATTTTTATATTATTTTAAGTTAAACACATTATCATACATTTTTAAAAAGGCTTCATGATTTTGTGTAAAATATTGTGTAAAATAAAAATATTTGTGTAAAAATATTTGTGTAAAAAATGTGTATATATATATATATATTATAATGTATATAGCCTATATATTCAATAATTTATTTATTAATTCATGCATATACATTTATAAAAAAAATTGGAATACATAAAAATATTCTCAAGCAAAATTTCATACTTTTTTTCACAGAGAAGAAAAAGAAAGGTTTCTGGGTAAATTCTTGCTGTGTGTCGGTTTGTGTCAGCAGAAGTTACCAGAGAGACGCTGGACTGGCACCAGACTTTCACCAGACTGTGATTCCTCATGGACTCGTCGCCCAGAGCGATGCCCGTTATTACTGACTTATCCAGCTAGAGGAGAGAGACGACAGTCAGCATCACACGCGAGCACACACACACACACACACACACACACACACACACACACACACACACACACACACACACACACACACACACACACACAAGATTTCACATCTGTACATCTCAGGACTCAAAGAAAGATGAGCGAGTCTAAACACACTGACACACACAGACACACACACACACACACACACACACACACACACACACACACACACACACACACACACACACACACACACACACACACACACACACACACACAAGATTTCACATCTGTACATCTCAGGACTCAAAGAAAGATGAGCGAGTCTAAACACACTGACACACACAGACACACACACACACACACACACACAGACACAAGATATCACATCTGTACATCTCAGGACTCAAGAAAACATGAGCGAGTCTAAACACACTGACACACTGACAGACACACACACAAACACACACAGAAGACATCTGCACATCTCAGGGCTCAAGGAAACATGAGCGAGTCTACACACACTGACACACACACACTGACACACACACACACACACACACACAGAAGACATCTGCACATCTCAGGACTCAAGGAAACGAGCGATTCTAAACACACTGACACACACACACACTGACACAAACAGACACACACTGACACACACAGACACACACACACACACACACACACACACACAGAAGACATCTGCACATCTCAGGACTCAAGGAAACGAGCGAGTCTAAACACACTTACACACACAGACACACACAGGGGGAAAATGAGCGAGTCTAAACACACACACACACACACACAGGGGCGACATGTACAGGTTTAAGGGAGATATGCAAGACACCTGGTTTTAGTTCATGGAAACAAAAGAGAAAACAGTACAACAACTTGAATTAATTTGAACTCTATGCAAATAATATTTTTATTTTAAAATATGCACACATTCACTCAGTTAATGTTCCTTTTCTCGTCACAATCTATAACAAATCACATGAATCACATAAATTATAGATTTTAAATACAAAGTGGCAAAATTTGACAAAAAAGTCATTTTCATCACTGGATTTCTGTTTGGAAGATTAACATTTTATTGTAAAAAAAAAAAACTAAAAAAAACTCATGACATAAGGCCTCTGCATAGATTATATTTGACTGAAATGCTTGTATTGAAATATTTTATACTGTACCGATGATAAAACTGTGCCAGATGATACGCGTGTGATCACTACGATACAGTGGTTTTCATTTAACAGTGGCTTTAACTTTACATGTTTCACTTTATGGCAATGGCATAGTTTGAGTTTTGATATTGGGGATGTGATCATTGGGCTTTTTTTAAATAGTTTTGTTATGCAGACCTGCCTTTTTGGATTTGATCGGTCATCACCACAGTTTTATATACTTCGATATAAAGAGCAATATAGTGAAACATTATTATATTGCTGAATGAGAAAACGAGTGAGTGAGCACCGGAAGTGCTGTTTGTGTTTCTGTTCAATTATCACTTGAAATGTAGCAAACTTTTTTTTATTTTTATTTTATTTTTTTATTTTTTTTATTTTAAATCAACTTTCATAAAAACTTACAATGACATTTTACACCAGACATAAAACAAACAGATATTGGGGAAAACATATAACAGATCTTCCATTGTACAGAGTAAAACATTAAATTCTACAAACTATTTTTTTTTTTCAAAATATGAGATGTTTTTATGCACTTCTTATTTCTAGTGATTGAATTCAGTGAGTCATGGAATATTTTAACATCTTTACAAAAGAAATTAAAGGAGGGTGTTATAGACATTACTTTAGCTTTATGTATATGAAACTTCCCAAGAAGAATTATTAACTTTAAAGTATTATCAATCATATCTGAGCCAGTATTACAATCCAAGAAGAAGATCATAGCCTCATCTATTCTGATTATTTTGTAGAAAGTATCAAAAACCATCATAGATACTTGCTTCCAAAAATCTTCAGAATATTTACAATTACAAAATAAATGTATGAGAGTTTCAGATTCAAGATTACAAAGATTACATAAATCTCACCATTATAATTTAATAAGTCTGAAATAAAGATAATTCCTTTATCAAACCATTCTTTTTTAAATATACTTTTTCTATTAGATAATATATATTGGTTATTCCATATTATACATGTGTGAGGGGAGAAATTATGTTTAAAGGCTAGTTTCCATGCATCTAGTGATTGCTTGTGAAAATTAGATAATTTTATGGGAAGTTTACTACATTTAAAGTCACATGATAATAATTTTTTTTAACCCACCACACTTTTCAAAAAACAAATTGGGGATATAAAACCATATAGACTTATTATGGGCCAAGCAATGTTTTATCCAGTTAATTTTAAAAATGGTGTTAAGAGTACTGAAGTCAAGAACGTTGAGCCCACCCTCCGAAAGAGGTCTAATAATCGTGTTTCACTTTATATATTCAGTCCTGTTTTTCCAAATGAACTTAGATATGGCCCTGTCAATATCTGTGCACATTTTAGGGTTAACATACAAGGAGAGAGCCGGATATACCAGCCTCGAAATTCCCTCAGCTTTGGAAAGCAGAACACGTCCATGGATAGACGGGTTTCTCTGAGACCAGCAATTAAAAAACATTTTTGCTTTATGTAAACACGTAGTCAAATTATTTTCAACTCTTTCATGTGGAGATTTATTAATTATAATTCCAAGATACCTAACCTTTTCTTTTACCTTAATTCCACATATATCTGGGATAGTAGAATGATGAATTGTCAAAATCTCTGATTTACTCTGATTAACAAAGAGGCCGGAGGCATTTGAGAAATGTTTTAATGCTTCTAATATAATGGGGACTTGTCTTTTATCCTTCAGGAAAATGCATGTATCATCTGCCAGTTGACTAGTTAGAATAGTGCGGTCTGCAATTTGGATGCCCTCGATATTCGAACAATTCATTATATAAAGGTTAAGAAGCTCTTCAACCAACAGAAACAAAAAAGGAGAAATAGGGCAGCCTTGCCTGATGCCTCTCTCAATGACAAACCGTGGTGAAGTCCCATTAGATAAGGATACATTACTATTAATGTCTTTATACAAGGTCTGAACAGTTTTCATAAATTTTGGACCGAAGCCAGTTCGTCCTAAAGCATCATGATCATACATAAAAGCATGCTCTACTGTATCAAATGCCTTGTAGAAATCTAAGGACAAGATAAGTGCATCATCATTAACCAACTCAGAGTAATCTAAAAGATCTAAAACAAGACGAATATTATTTGAAATGTGTCGACCTTTCATGAAGCCAGATTGTGTGAGTGAGATAACTTCTTCTAGGCAGGGTTTTAGTCTCCTAGCATATACTGCAGCCAATATTTTGTAATCAGAATTAAGCAACGTTATAGGGCGCCAATTATCTAAAATTTTGTTATCTTTATTTGGTTTAGGGATTAAGGTAATAAGACCTTGCTTCGAAATGTAGCAAACTGGCAGCTTTAGTGGTGATAAAAAGATAAATACAATTAATAAAACAATTTAATAAAAGGATTTTAAAAGGCGCCATCTTCTGGTCAGTCGCGGGAATGCATTTAGCGCGCAACTCTCACATTGCATTATGGGTATTCTCTAGCGTTGAGCGTACATCAGTTGTACACTGTTATTGTGGTGCATTATGGGATTGAATGAGTGCACTCAATAATGTCCACTCTGGTTTCAGACACCACTACAAATGGCTGTTCCCTAAAACAGAGCCCTATTTAAGGCTATAGGGGATATGAGGTTAATAACGGTGTACCTTTGGAAAAACTAAGAAATTAAAGTATTTAATAAAATTTGGCAACTCTTTTTCAATTATATTGAAGACTGAATGTATTCTCTCTTTGAGAGAGGTCTAATAATGCTACCCTGAATCAGTTCATATTGACAATATTTTTTGGTTTGTTTATTTATCTATCTATTTTCCCATCTTTGTCTTGTGCGCCAAGTTATGTATTACATTTTATGTTACAGTTCAAAAGAAAAATAAATTATAGAAATATAGCTGCAAGCAGCGATTAACGGGGTTCAAGTGTTTTAAGACCTGTGTGCCATCTATGCTGTTATAACACCATTTTCAAGTTTCACATTAATCATAATGTGGCACAATACTAAAAATGTGTTACCTAACAAACAATTACATGATAAACTTTGACAAAATGTGATTGTAAATAGAGATTTTATAATGTCGCTGTAGCGCCCCCTATCGGCCGATTTGAGTCTGTGTCGCGAGCAAGACTACATCTGACCACGCCTGCGTTCAGCCCCGACGAAACGTTGCACAACGTTTTTTAAACAGAAACGCTGATGCGTTGAACACACTGTTCTGATGACGCAAGAGTTGCAACTACGGCAGCTGAGAAGGCCATTCTTTGAGTTCTTTGTGAAGAATTTTCGGAGCCTGATGAAGTCGGTATAATTATGTGTTTAATAATACAAAATACGCCTGATGTTACAGTCACTGCACTTGCCGCCCAGAATACAGAGAACATCCCAATCGAGTGAAGGATTGCTGAAACTGAAGCACACGTCTTCCCTAATTCAGACTAAAACACTAAATCTATTTAGCCTCATTAATACTGACTTTATTTGTAGTTCATACTGTTTAAATACCATGTATTTTCTTTCTCATTTTTAGGAAAAG
Source organism: Meda fulgida (assembly GCA_030578275.1). Lineage (NCBI taxonomy): Eukaryota > Metazoa > Chordata > Actinopteri > Cypriniformes > Leuciscidae > Meda > Meda fulgida. Next base: position 32,445,698 of record CM060629.1, on the reverse strand, counting down.
CACTTAATTATCATGTTTATTTCTATACCAAATGTCATACACTTGCAATGAAGCTACAAATATAAACAACTACATCATTATGTTGATATCCTATATTTTTACAATAAAACTTACGACAAACATGTCTTCTAATATCCTCAGTGTTTGAGTATATCGAACACATCTGTAAATTACTTTCCTTGCACACATTGTGAGAGTTCACTTTAATACCGCGTGGTTTATATACATGTTGCTGCTGATTGGACTGCAGTTCTGACACACCCACCAAACAAGAGGGGTCAAATACGCGTCTATCGCGTCTAGTTAGACACTTGAACATTTTGAACCCATTTGCGCGTCCGCGTCACTCGCTAATAAAAAAACAACAACACAATTTCTTTCTGCAACGTTTCCGTCATGAAATAAAAAGTAGTGCTGTTCTGTACTACTTTGTTGTGGAAGTCCCAAATACGGAGGAAAGCCAAACGACGTGTCTGGGTAAAAAAATCATGCGAATCTTCCTCGAGTTCAAATTTTTTAACTTGCGCGGAAGACGTTCGTCGCAAACGCGTCGCCCTGCGCAAATGATGCGCCTATTCGCGTCTTTGCATTGACTTTGTATGTAATCTACTCGCGCAAATAATTAAATTTGCGTTCGGTGTGAACACACCAAAAACGAATCTCAAACCCACACCGGCGCACGCCGTTTCCAGGAAACATGAAGTTCAACCCGGAAACCGTAGCAAAACTTTGCGCACCGTTTTGAACTTGAACGTGCCCCTGTTTCAAGTATCTAAGGCGTTACGGGATTGGTCTGCCCAATCAGCTTAGGGAAGAATAATAAAAATTCTTACAACTACATTTGGCTTTCAGGCTTCCCTAAAAAAAAAGTATATTCTCCCTCCATTACAAAAAAAAAAGAAAAGAAAAATCAAACACCGCTGAAGATCGCAACATATGGAGGCTTGTGACAGGAGAGCGACCTGAGTCCCTTTCACTAATCAATTTCTATCATTTACAATTTTTACAATTTAATACACAGTGTCCAGATGGACCCGTATGCCTGCCACACACACACACACACACGCACACACACACACACGCGCACCTGTATGATGAGTTTGGTGAAGGGCTCAGTGAGTGTCTTCAGCAGTTCAGGAGCTTCCTCTCCGCTGTGGAGCTGAAAGCCGCTGACAGTGACTCTGGCCAGGACGCTCATCAGACCCGTGGCCACCTCGACCGGCAGCAGAACCAGCACCGACAGCCAGTTAAAACAGTCGTGGATCGTCGCACCAGCAAACGCACTGAGAACCAGAGAATGTTGCTGCAGTTAGGTGTATAACAACTTACAATATGCTAAGAGAACTTAAATATTCAACTAAAATCCCCCTGGTGAAAATCAAGCTTTTAATGTTGTTCGTATGCCTATGCTTTAAGACAAAGCATTTGTAAATTCATAAGTCAACAGCATTGCTGAGTATTTTCTGCTTAAAGCTGCAGTGAACCAAAGACAGTCTCAAAAACACGCTGGTGTTTTTTTTCCAGTGGATCTCTGAGTGAGTGGAGGCGGGGCTCATTTGAATATTCATAGAACCAAGCATAGGGGAGAGTGGGGTAAAGTGAGACATTTTTTACATTTGCTCTCCTCTAAGGAAGCTAAAATGATATATCAGTGAAATTTAAACATTTCCCATTAATTCAGGATGTTTCCTAGCAATGGAAATGATCAGAATGTATACAGGACGAAGGGCAGTGAAAATATGATTGTTTTTTAAAAAGTGGTCTTGTGTCTCACTTTACCCCAGCTTAGGGGTTAACTGAGACAGACCAGAGAAATCAAGGGGGTAAACTGATCCACTTACTTTTTATCAGAGCCCTGGCTCCCTGGAAAGCAAACGACTGGTATCAGTCAGGAGTAAGTATGAGTGTGTTTACGAGGAGAAAAGTGATCTCGACAAATACCTCCAACCAAGGTTGGGGGACCCTTTACGAGGGCAGGTCCGTCTCTGGCCTATGGTCAAGCCTGGAGAAGCGCCTACATATAAACTGTCTAGAGATGAGAGCAGTCGCTCTATCGCTGAAAGCCTTTCTCCCATACTTAAAAGGCCACCACGTCCTGGTCCGGACGGACAACATGGCAGTGGTGTCCTATATAAATCGCTAGGGCGGTCTCAGGTCAAGCACGCCATGGCCAAAAACCTCATCTAATGGGCTCAGCACAACCTGCGCTCCCTAAGGGCGGCGCATGTGCCAGGCATCCTGAACCATGGGGCGGATATGTTGTCCAGAGACAATGTTCCCCCGGGGAATGGTGTCCCCACAGACGGTTCAGCTAATATGGAGCATCTTCGGCGAGGCAGAGGTTGACCTCTTCGCCTCAGAAGACAACACTCATTGCCGAATATTTTTCTCAGTGGTGCTTGCCCACGATTGGCCAAACCACCCGCTGTATGCATTTCCTCCGGTCACGATGTTACCACAGGTCATCGAACGGATCAGGGAGAGCAAGTGCGCAATGTTACTAATAGCACCTCTCTGGAAGACCCAGTCATGGTTCTCTGTGCTGGTACAGCTGCTGGAAACAGCCCCATGGCCAGTTCGGCTGAGGAGAGACCTCCTCACGCAGCCAAACCGATTAATCTGCCGTCCCCGTCCCGATTTGTGGGCCCTTTATGTATGGCCCCTCAACGGATACCCGGGTGTCTCCTGGAAAGGGTGCTGAAAACGATCACTGAGGCAAGAGCGCCGTCAACTAGACGCCTCTACGCTCAGAAATGGGTGGTATTTTCTGGCTGGTGCGCTGCACGGAGCCTGGACCCCTATTAGTGCGAAGTATTGAGTATACTCGCCTTCTTACAAGGGTGTTTGGATGTGGGTCGTACCCCCTCCACGTTCAAAGTGTATGTGGCTTTGATCAGGGGATCGCTTCAGTCGACTACCTTTGGCTGAACTGGCTCGGCTTAGGCCACACCCGTTCTGGAGGGCTCTGACACGCCAGGGCGCGAAGCAGCCTTATTGGTTCTTGCGTCTGAGCCGCCTCGCCATAGGTTCGTGCAGTTGCCGCAGCACATCTAATGACCGCACTAGCCATTCATCTGTGTCTGCTGTGCAGCTGCACTGCGTTTTAAAAATGTTGGCTTCAATATTCCACATTTTTAAAACAGGGCTCCTCCTCCTCAATATCTTGTCACTATCTTGTCAGGCTTGTCAATATTTCTATCCCTTGCAGCTGCTCTTACTTCTTTCCTTCCTTGACCTCAGCGGCTGCACTCTCCATCTCCTCGAGGGGTGTTTTGCCCCAGGTTGTCTTCCTGTTGTATTACCTTGGCATGATGGCTTTTCTACAATGTTTATGACATTTGTCTCAATTTACACCACTGCCACATTTTAGAAAAAAACGATCTCTCTTAGTAATTCAGGATACTCTTCAGCTAGCATCATCACATGGTTTTGTATGTTAATAGTTTATAAACATGTATGATATAAGTTTTTCTACCTGAATCAATTTGCTTTGGCACAATAGTTGATTAAGTTGACAGCCAGAAAATTTCCTTTTACATGCAAAAAAAATATTTTTGTAAAAAAAAACATGCTTATAACAGCAATATGAGGTCCTCTCCTTCATGGCCAAGGGGAAATGGGATGGGCTTGAAAACATAATGGTCACATGACCACAAATGTGTTCCGTTGACTAGACACAGGGGGTGTCTCACATTACCCCGCTCTCCCCTACTAAAAGGGTGTCGAGGTACATTCAAGCTATTTTAAGGCATGACGAAGGAAAAAACGTTTAAATATGTCATTTTGGTGATCAAAGATGAGTTTTAAGGGATAAAATGATTGACTACAGGGGGACTTTAACTAAACTTACAATTTTAGGTCACTTTAAGTTGAAACAAAACATAACTTATTCTAATGTTGAATTTTAAGTTGTGATAACTAATCACAACAATCATTTTGCAGGACGAAGTGTTATTTGAGTTTTAGTTTTCATGTTAATTTTAGTTTTCATGATTTTTTATTTTTTCAAATATTACTAGGCCTATTTAGGTTTTATTTATTTTTATTTAAAGTTTTTATTCATTTCCAATTACTAATTTGCTGTATTTCAGTTTACTGCAAATGAAACATTTCTTATTTTAATTCAGTTTTTCAACTAATATTATATTTTATTTTATTTCAGCTTCATTTCATCATAAACAGAAATAGTTCAGCGGAAAAACAAACAAACAAATGCATGTGATCACAGCTGTGTCTGTTTACAGTCATCACTGATGCTTTTCATGGATTTTATGTGTTTTTCATCTCTTCAGAACAGAAGAGAAAGGAAATTTGTTGAATTATGTGTAAAAGTAAACCTGAAATGACATTCGCAGGACATTCAGCCTGTAATGTGATGGAAATTATTAATTATTCATGGGGAATTGGATGGTTTCATATCAGAACGGATGAATGTGAGTTTTGTAAAGGCTTTTTAGCCAGGACACGAAGCTGAAGGTCATCATCATTATTTGCTGCAGGAATTATGCATTTTTGTAGGACAAAACCCAGAAATGAGTTGCATATAAAACTTCCGGTTTCATCGTCCTGAAGTCAGTGTGCTTTTGCTATTATTGCCATTGTTAAATTTCTGTTAACTTTCCGCAGAATTTTAGAAAGGTTGCATTACCTAAAACAACTGAATTACTACTCTGAAAACAGAGATTTATATTATTGCAAATATCTGTCAATGTTGGCAGAAAAATAGACTGGATTTCCATTGAATTCATTTTTTTTTTCTCCATTGGAAGATCATTTTTTCTCGTTTTAAGCAGAAACTCAATTAGTCAGAAAACAAGACTTCTTATCTCATGCATATGCATCTTGATTTCACATTATTCAGATATATTGATAATATATATGACTACTGCATCACATTAGTTTACACCTACGCTGAAGATAAAGTCATTTCAGAGGCAGAAAAAAAATATTGCATTTTGTTGAAAGCTTTGAAAGATAATTCGTTTTCTTTGTAATAACTTGCACTGATAAATGATTCACAATAAGACTGAGAACATGTATTGACAATGTACGTAAATGGGGACCAATATGATTTCATGTTGACTACGAGAAATCAATTCTGCAAAATTACGAAGCATTTTGCAAATGAACTTATAAATACTTTACGTGAACAGAATGGTTAGATTTAATCCTGATGAAAACCACGATGCTGAACTCATTTGGTACCGTTTAAATTCGTTCCTCTCTCCGGCTTGCATCAGGGCGACGATGGTGTTGGTGACAGACGTGCCGATGTTGGAGCCCATAATGATGGGGACCGCAGACTTCACTTCGAGCACTAGACACACACACACACACACACACACACACACACACACACACACACACACACACACACACACACACACACACTGAATTTCAGCATCATTACTCCAGTCTTCAGTGTCACATGATCCTTCAGAAATCAGTATAATATGCTGATATTAGCTTTACTTTACTATATTTTCACATAGAAAACATAGTTTTAAATTCTATATTATTTCGGTATATTACTGTTTTTAATAAATGCAGCCTTGGTGAGACTTTATAAATGCACAACATTATAAATGCACTTCTTTCGGTGGAGTTTGCATGTGCAAAATGCACCATCACGAAGCATCTCTCCTGTTCTATGGTTTATGACTCTGGATATGACATATTTTCATTTCCATAGTTTCTACTGACTCTTAAATCAGGCTAGCTTTAGTCAAGTCCCATTTCCTTTCAGATACTATCACTGTGTAGTTTAGCATTCCCACTCCTGACATCCATTAGCTTCCATTCACTTACTCCGAGCGTTCCTCAAGGTTGTTCTCTTTAAACCATTTCAAAAGAGAAAGATTTCAAGAGACAGGATTGCAGTGAGCTCAGAAAGCCGCCCGCCCAAACAAACACAACTTCACATTCTGGGTTTTCTCTATAGACACATACAGCTGAAACTCGAAAAATTGTAATATCGTTGCAAAAGTTTGTGTATTTCAGTAATTCAGATTGAAAGGTGAAACTAATATATTTAGTTTATATAACTATATACATATGCATGATTATACTTTTCAGAGGGCCAACATTTCTGTATTTAAAATCCTTTTTTTTAATTGATTTCATGTAATATTCTGATTATCTGAGATTTTGAATTTGGGGTTTTCATAAGCTGTGAGCCATAATCATCACAATTATAACTTTTGCACGATATTCTACTTTTTTGAGTTTCACCTGTACTGTACAGTGGGGTTAAAAAAACAAGCTTACTAGTAAAAATGCTTCTATTTTGCATCATTTTTCTAAATTAATGCACTTATGAATTATCAGCATAACAATTTGAGTAAAAGTTGCATTGAAAATTTCAGATGGTGAATGTCCATTTGTTTGAAATATAATTTTACATCATAATATTTTCTAATCCCAGATTTTGCATGTGATCTCAGATATAATAAAACTCTTTATTGTGTTAAACATAAGCTCATTAACACAAACAAAACGTCCTAATTAAAGCTCTTCATCTGTTGTGATTCCACCGGAACGGAAGTTTCTCTGGATCGAGTTCTGATAGTCACACTTCACAAGATCCTCAGGCTTTCAGGCCACACGGCATAACCAGCTCATCCGTGAGAGATAAATCTTCATTACAGCAGGACAATTACGAAAGAACTTCTAGACATGAAGCTTTCTGCTAATAAAGTGGAATAAGAAGTAGCCTACCTTGCATAAGTTTATGCAAGAGCAAAACAGTCACAATAGTTGTATTGGTGGTGGTTGAGAAGATTCCCATTTCAAAAGCGCTGTATAAATGTAACAAATTATAATTATTATTATAAAATAAGGTTTGCATTAAAAGCATGTCGCACAAGAACTGTGTGTGCGTCTGAAGGACATAGACTGACTGTAGGCCACTGATGGGTTAGAAATTTCAATGATATGATATAAAAACAACCAATATATATTGACTTCTAAAGTTTATTCACTGTTTTTGTCTTTGAATGATCTTCATTTAGGGCTGTTTCTCAATACAAATAAAAATGTGTATATATGTGGATATGGAGCTCCACACATGACGTGGGATAAAATATGTATCACAGTCACAAATTAACAACTCGGTCCCTAGTTTTAAGAAAGATTTGTGCACGATATAATAATTTGTTCTATTGTTTTAGTTAAAAATGAGGGAACAAATTAGTTAAAATGAGAGAATGAATTCTTAATTCATGTCCCAATATGTTTTTCCCCTGGGACTCCATATATGTGATAATTTGTATGTAAAATAAATAAATGTAAATAAATAAATAAATATTTAAATTAATTGTCATTTCATGTACACTGTTTAAAAACTTTGGGATTTTTTAAATGTTTCTGAAAGAAGTCTCTTCTGCTCACCAAGGCTGCATTTATTTGATGAAAAATACAGTAATAGTAATGTGACATATTATTATAATTTAAAATGGCTGTTTTCTATGTGAATATATAGTAAAGTAATTTATTCCTGTGATCAAAGCTGTATTTTCAGCATCATTACTCCAGTCTTCAGTGTCACATGATCCTCCAGAAATCAATATAATAATGATTTGATGCTCAAGAAACATTTATGATTATTATCAATGTTGAACAATTGTGCTGCTTCATATTTTTGTGGAAACCGTGATGTACTTTTTCCTTCAGGATTCTTTGTAACATTATAAATGTCTTTACTGTCACTTTTAATCAAATTAATGCATCCTTGCTGAATAAAAGTATATAAAGAGAAATATTTACAGTCCCCAAAAATCTGAATGGTAGTTAATTAATTACGTATATTTGAATCATTTGACAACCCTAATAAGAGGATATGAACCTGAGGTTATGAGTTTAGTCTGTGGTAAAGAGTTGTGTTTCTTACATCCAGACGAGACCAAGCTGACCACGATAGATGTGGAAGTACTTGAGCTCTGGACCAGAACCGTGACCAGGATCCCCACCATGAGTCCGGCAACAGGGTTGGACAGGATGGCATTATCCTTGAAAATGTCTCCAGCCACTTTGCCTGGAAAAAAGAGCCAAACATTTGATTGATTTTAGTGAACTAGTTTTGATGTGATAATCTTAAACGGACAGGTCACCCAAAAACAAACGTTCTGTCATCATTTACTCACCATTAACACTCCATATTTTTTGGAAATAGGCTCATTTTCCAACTCCCGTAGAGTTAAACAGTTTTACAGTTTTCAAATCCATTCAGTCGGGTCTGGCGGTAGCACTTTTAGCACAGCTTAGCATAGATCATTGAATCTGATTAGACCGTTAGCATCTCTCTCAAAAAAATGACCAAAGAGTTTCGATATTTTTCCTATTTCAAACTTGGTTACATCGTGAACTAAGACCGACGGAAAATGAAAAGTTGCGATATACTATACTCTGAAAATAGTCCCCAGCTATACAATTTCCAACGTGACCGGCACTAAGTTTCAGGCGCTGCGTAATATCATTGCGCCCGCTCACCCATGGCACTGCAGCAAAGCTCCTGGATTATTACAGGAATGATAGTTGGTCATTTTTTTGAGAGAGATGCTAACGGTCTAATCAGATTCAATGATCTATGCTAAGCTATGCTGAAAGTGCTACCGCCAGACCCGGAGATCGGCTGAATGGATTCAACAACGGTAAAACTCAACTGTTTAACTCTAGGGGACTTGGAAAATGAGCCTAAGCCTTTGAGTCATTGCAAACTAAACGTTTCTATAATAAACTGATTAGGGACAGGTACTGTTGATTAGTTCGATTTTATTTTTTCCATCTGTCCCTATTCACTTTTATTTAGGCCTAAGGAAAGACAACGATGAATGTCTTTCAGCCAGCTTTTGTGCTTCAAGTATCAATCAATTAATCAACTTTTATTTATATAGCACAATAAAAGCAACAGTAGTTGGTCATTGTGCTGTACAACAGAATAAATATAAAAAACAAAACGAGAAAGACCGCAAAACAAATGATAATGGGAATTTACATCGGAACCACCAATTTGAAAATTCAACATTAAAATCAAGTTTTCGGGTTTAGAAATGACAAAAGAGCAAGTGATGACAGTTTGTATTTTTGGGGAGAACTAACCCTTTAACAGCAACTCATGGCTTGTTATTGTACAGATGACATGCACCACAGTGCTGACTGCTCTGGTTATTCATGCAAAGACATTTCTTCATTGTCATTAACGTGTTTAGAATTGATTAACTAAAGCTTAATGTCTAACCAATGATTACAACCTTGAGAAAGCCATATTTCACACATATGCAGCAGTTCATAGAGAAGCAGGTAACTTATATTATGAAGAATTGCATGAAAACAAATGACATTTGACCCAAAAAGAGTCAAAAAGCCAAAAAGCCAAAAAAAATGCAAAAACAGCTGAAAGGTAAAAGTAAGTGAAACCCCAATGTGCAAAAGAGACGTGGTAAACAGATCCAAAAAGGGTTGTGTTGGAGAAATTTTAATCTTACATTGTTTCTATCGAACCTCCAATGTATGTATATGTTTTCTTTTTATTCTTGAAACAATGCAAAGGAATGCCTTGTGTTTTTTCTTTGTGTAGATGGGAAACGTTTCTGAAATGTATGTATGTTTATATATACCTGAGGAAGCAGGAGTATGACACCCCAAAACCAGACAAGCAAAGACCTCGGACCTCCAGGTCAGAGGCAATCTAGGCAAGGGAGGCTAAAGGGGTTAGTTAGTAATAAATCTGAACTAGCAATATGGGTCCATTGTCTGTGGAAATTTACTGAGAGGCAAGGCCTATAACAGCCTTGGGAGAAACAGTATAAAGATGGCTCTGGTTTTGGGTTCTGTGTGTCACTCTCTTGCACAGCGTAACTTCTGTGTACTAGACTGAACCTATTCTTGCAAGAATAAATACTTCTCTTTTTATTAATTTGACTCTGAGTGTCTCTTACGCAGTGATGATGTTTAACAGAACTTTTGCCACAACAGTTGTAAAGGATGAACAATTACCTCCAGCTAGCTGAAAAGCAGAGCTTAGGACGTCCAGAGAACAAACGAACCCATAGAGGAGTAGCAGGAGCAGAGGAACCCTCAGTAAAGTGAGGAACGGTGAAGACCGTCCTCCACGCCTGTCCTCGCTCATCTTTGTGGGCACTGAAGAGAAACCAGTTGATAAAATACATGATGTTGCTGTCTTGGTGTGCATGTGCGCTAGTTTAACATTGTTAGCCTACTTTGTAGAGTTAAAAATAAGCATGAATCATACAGATTTCAGACAGGATGTGTTGTATTACACATTTATAAAATGTTACATCTAGGTTCCAATACAACAGTATATAAACTGAGAAAGTTCTGTACATTGTGTTTTACATTTTGAGGCATAGATGATGACATTTAGTCTTTATGCACCTCCTGAACAGTGTCATTGTCCCAAGTTAAGCTATGATAATGTGAAGGTATGGGCGATGCTGTCAGGCTGATTGGATTAGCATATGCGTTTTAATGACAGTGTTATGCTGATGAGATCAGGTAAACGAGCTGACTCCTGGACCTCATTTACATGTCATATCTATGTAAATCCCTCCACCTTAAAAGGTATATAAACTACAATGTAAAGTTCCCTTAGTTAGACTTGGATGACTATAGCAACGCACAGCGAAGTCCTCAATAAAGAATAACTTCTGCTTGAAAGATATCCCAACGTCTCCTGGTCTCTGCTTCAACGAAGGAAAAGTTTCCAACAGATGTTTGACTTTAGGGTGCTTTCACACTTGGTTCGATTATATGGTCCGAACCCGAATTCGATTGTTCCCCCTGCAGGTGTCACGGATACTCCTAGCGACACACCCCAACCAGCATCAACTCAGCACACCTGGTCACGCTCATCGTCCCCTGAACACTGCTTACTCAGCACCTGCACTGCATCACGAACTCTCCACACTGCACACAGGATTTAATGCCGCGTTCCAGGCAACCTGTAACCCGTGTTTTTCCAACCTTATACCCGTGAAAGTGCACTGGAACGGCAGAAAAAACCTGTGACTTCCCACCCGTGAACTCGCACTAGATCGATGTACTCCCAGTTACGAGCTCTGACGTCACATAGCCCGCGAAACCATACAAAACAACAATGGCTGCCCCTACAGATGCAGTGTTTCTGCAGGCGGTACACTGTGAGAATACACTTTAGGACAATATAACGTTGCAGTCAAATTAATAATAATTTAATAAAAGTGTATTGCCGCATGGAAATGTTAAGGTGACGTAAACCTGAACTTGACAGCATTGATCATGCTTATGAAAAAAAAAATCCTTGCACTCAGGTAGTTTGGCGTGACTGGCCTGGAACGCTACAAAGTTGTGAGTCGTGGTTTGAAGTCGTGATTTACATGCTCAAAAACCTGCTTGGATCGCAGCATAAGCTTCAGTCTCTCCATTGTTCTCTGTCCGGTCTCGTCTGTCGACGCGTGTGACTCTCCCGGTTCCTCTTGCTTCTCTGGTTCCAGGATTCCCGTGTGCTCGCAGCAAGTATACTCAAGTTCATCACTAGCCACTCTCCTGTGTGTATTTCCAAGCCGCCATTGTGTGCGGCGGTGCTTCAGGATTCTCCAGTCTTATTCTCAGAGTTCTTCTGTGCATCTACGGACCTCGTGTCTCTTCTCTACATTCAAGTTGGAAGTTTATTCAAGTCCGCTCTCAGTTCGTATGTCTTCGGATCGGTATTTCTATTCAAGTGTCTACGTATCTGCATTCAAGTTCCAAGTGCTTTCGTGTCTGCCTTCAAGCCCTGATTTATCACCAAGTCTACTTCTGAGTTCAAAGTATTCAAGAGACTGTTTCTGTTTTCCAGTTATTCCCTGTTTCCTGCTTTCAATTCTGTGTGGATCTCGAAGCCTTCTATGAGATCGGATATTGCAACAGGTGTATAAATAAAGTCTGTTAATCCGTGTGTCCTCATCCTTCTAGTAGTGTGACAGCTGGATTGTGTTCACATTACATTATTTGGGTCTGAACTGCACCATTAAAGCATCAGCATGTTGCTTGATAATGATGACGCAGGAAAAAGTGGAAAAATTCACAGAGCTTCTGTTTTTTTTTAAGTCAGCACATAACGGCATTTGCATCTATTTGATGCAAAAAGTACTGCAAACATTCCAGTGAAGTCCATTTGTGCTGAAGGCGAGCAAAAATTACATATACATTATCTCTGCCTGCAGTGCATCAGTCACTCACACACACACAAACACACAGATTTATCGAGTTATGAGTCATCAATAGTGGTTTATTTTCGTGATTTAGTACGATTGCATCAGGTCAGCTGGTTTTGTGCTGGTTTTTTTGGGGATCGTGACCCCCAAGATGTCACAAAGCTGAATTTTCAGCATCATTTCTTCAATCTTCAGTCACATGATCCTTCAGAAATCATTCTATTATACTGATTTGCTGCTCAAGAAATATTTTTATTATTATTATCAATGCTGAAAACAGTTGTTTTCATACACACATACCCACAGTGGATGTAAAAAGTCGACACACCCCTGTTAAAACAGCTGGTTTTTGTGACGTAAAAATTAAACAAGGGAACAAAGACAGAATGTTTGTATCTTCAATGCCACTGAAAACCAAAGTGGCACATTTCAGGGGGAACATTTTTAAAAAACTTGAAATAACTACCTGCAAAAGTGTGCAAATTTGCAGCACCCTTTGATTTATATACTGTATATATAAACTTAAATGTTTCTGACGTCTTACCATTGAGGCTCAAAGTTTGCTCTGTAGTGGTGATTCTGATTGGTCGTGATGTCATGGTGTCGTCTGTGAAGAGATCAAATGAGATTTCATGATCATTGTGCATTGAGAAGGAATTCAGGTTTGTTTTTGTTTTTTCATTTAAAGGAACAGTTAATGCAAATATGATTTAAATATTTAAATTCATATGCAAATAAGGCTCTTCTAAGCCAGGGTTTTCCTGCATTGAAAATATTTTGGTGGCCTCCAAAATGAATCTTTGTACCGTCAAAGCTTTATTCTTCTACCATTTACTGTGACTGCAGTAGCCATACGTTCTGAGAGCCGTTTGCTTTAAAAACGCTCCGTGAAGAGCGTCAAAGGTTTCTATTTACAATGTGTTTTTGCAGCGTTGAGCTTTGTGGCAAATAACAGACATATCTGTTGAGCATGTGAAATCCTTTCATTATAGCTAAAAAACTTGCGAATTCCTTAATTTTAGCCAACAAATTCACGAATACTTTCATTATAGCCAAAAAACTTGCGAATACTTTACTTTTAGCCAACAAACTCGCGAATTCTTTACTTTTAGCCAACAAACTCGCGAATTCTTTCATTATAACCAACAAACTCACGAAAACTTTCATTATAACCAACAAACTCGCAAATCCTTTATCATAATCTACAAACTCATGAATACTTTCATTATAACCAACAAACTCACGAATACTTTCATTATAACCGACAAACTCGCGAATCCTTTCATTATAACCAACAAACTCACGAAAACTTTCATTATAACCAACAAACTCGCGAATCCTTTCATTATAACCAACAAACTCACGAAAACTTTCATTATAACCAGCAAACTCATGCATACTTTCATTATAACCAACAAACTCACGAATACTTTCATTATAACCGCAAACTCGCGAATCCTTTCATTATAACCAACAAACTCACGAAAACTTTCATTATAACCAACAAACTCGCGAATCCTTTCATTATAACCAACAAACTCACGAAAACTTTCATTATAACCAACAAACTCACGAAAACTTTCATTATAACCAACAAACTCGCGAATCCTTTCATTATAACCAACAAACTCACGAATACTTTCATTATAACCAACAAACTCACAAATACTTTCATTATAACCGACAAACTCGTGAATCCTTTCATTATAACCAACAAACTCACTAAAACTTTCATTATAACCAACAAACTCGCGAATCCTTTCATTATAACCAACAAACTCACGAAAACTTTCATTATAACCAGCAAACTCGCGAATCCTTTCATTATAACCAACAAACTCACGAAAACTTTCATTATAACCAACAAACTCGCGAATCCTTTCATTATAACCAACAAACTCATGAATACTTTCATTATAACCAACAAACTTGCGAATCCTTTCATTATAACCAACAAACTCGCGAATCATTTCATTATAGCCAACAAACTCGCAAATCCTTTTATTATAGCCAACAAATTATAAACACAATGTCAATAAGAGATTCATTGCACAGTGTAGACAGCTTCATTGACGGGAGTTTTTGCAAGAGTGCAGCTTTGTGTACCTCGCATTATAATTGACAGCTTCAATGATTATGATGGCAGCGATCTTCGCTCGCTTTATAATTTCTATTTTTCATGCTGCTAACAACACATTGTAAAGATTCTGTAATGTCAACCATATTTAAATGTACGATTGAATCCGATAGACAGTGATAACCATATCAATGGATGGAACAAAACAGAGTAATATAAAAAATAAAAAAAAGTACTAATATTAAGCAACTACTGTACATATACTTACTATAGTATCAGGGTAGGATTAGGATTTGGTCGAGGGTTAGTTGCATGTAATTATGCATAGTTTACTGTTATTACTATGGTAAATACATAACATATGTAACAAGGACACTGTAAAATTAAGTGTTACTGAGGTTGTTTCCTCTGATTCCTTGGCTCAAGGCGATTCGATTTCATCCTGTGATTTCCCATCATTCTTTTTTTAATTTTCTGAAAAACCTCCTTTTTTTTAACTCCTCCTAGACCAATGCTCCAATTCTCAAGAAAATATAACCACCAGATCATCTTCAGACTTTGCTAACAAAAAAAACAAGGAATTCAAGTCAATTCGTCTAACCATTCTCATTTAATGTGAGAACACAAACAGCACGCCAAAATGGACGTGAGGCTATTTCTCCACAACGCTTTAGTGTACTCTGACCAAATTTGGTGTGTGTTATGACAACCATGACCTGAGGATTCCTGCACAGTTTCGGCACAATGCAACCAAGTGGTCACGAAATATACAGTTTGACGATAAATCTCACCCAAATGACCCCAACAATGACCATATCAGATCAATTTGGTTTCAGTTCCACCTAATGGTCAGAAGTAATAACCAATAATGTCACATTACAAGTGATAGTATTAATGGGCTTTCAACCATTTAGCTTAAAACCGTCGTCAAATATCTTTTTGCAGTTGGTCTGATGCTCTCTGCCTTGATTGTTAGCTACTCGTGTTGCTTGTCCTTGATGCTATATTTCCACACTTTGTCAGTACTGGGCTCACAGTTCACATGGGATGACCGTGTTCATCTCTCACCACTGAAGATCATTTTTGACCCAGGAAAAACATATGGAACAACACCACCCAAAATAAACATTTTCATTTCATTCAGTATTTGTTCAAATAACATCAAAATGAATGACCTACTGTCAGTTCAGATCCATTATTGTCTACTTAATCCATTATTGTCAATTTAATTGATTTCTTATTCCTGACAATTTTTCAAATAAGTGAATGAGAACACATTTGTGGTCCCTGAGGACCATGTTTCCCAGCTGAATGCCTCCAGAGCCATCAGGTTTGTTTCAGAGGTGTTTTAATAACAGGTAAATGTGTTTTTTATGTCAAGGTTACTGTTGAACACACAGTCTGTCTGCAAAGTGCTCTCATAGGAAGACATACTAATGCATTTCTGAAAGCAGGAGCTCTTGAATGTCAGAGCAATTGAGTGAATGACAGATTATGTTCTTGTTCAGCGGCTGCTGTAGGGGACGCAATGTTGTCACAGGTGCCACTTTCTCTGTCCTTGGCTCTTTGAAAAGGAATATATAATCTGGGGTTTAGTTTAGGTGGTATTCAAGATTTGATATGCTCAAATTTCAAAGCTGCATGTTCAAAGTTTGGGGTCGGTATGATTTTGTAAATGTTTTTGAAATCAGTCACTTATGTTCACTTAGCTTAAGAGTCAGTGAATTAAATTACATGATCCGAAAGTGTCCATTCACTCTTTTAGAAAAATGGTACAAAGCTGTCACTGCGGTGGTACTCTTTCAAAAGGTACTAATACTTCTACTTATATGCACCGTTTAAGGGTAAATTTGGTACAAAGGTGTACCTTTTGCAAGGGTATCGCCCCAGTGACAGCTTTTGTACTGTTTTTCTGAGAGTGTTTGGTTAACGTGCCAACAAAGCAGTGTGTTAGACCAGTGAAAATACCCATTTAAAAATACATTTTAAGTAATATTTATTTAAGAGGATCTGTTGACAGAAATGCAAAATCGTATACATAACTATGTTTTCAGTGGTGTATAAAGACCTTACATATAAAGAGAAGATGTTTCTACAGGAGCCCTAAAGGGACAATAGCGTTTCATCACTATGTTGTTCTTTGTGCAAAGAAGTTAGCTAAAGTCAGCGAATAAAACACTGACACAATGATGAACAAGTAACAATAATATTAGCAGTAGCGTATCATTTTACTGAATAATTAAGTAAACCCAATTTCTTTAATTAATCTTTGTAAAGAAAGCTCATTGATTAACTGGCTACTCTCTGCTGTCTCAGACGACGACATCACTTCCTGTCGGCCACCGGTTGCAGTTCACATCCTCACCACTAGATGCCAGTAAAAATGACACACTGCACCTTTAATTCCTATTTTCTATTTATAAACAAATGAATTCATAAAATGCACAAATGACTCCAGTTGCTTAATCCCTTTACAATTATCTTACTTATCATACTTTTTTGACAAGAAAAATTATTTACTGTAATTAATCTGCACAGTCAAGATGGTGGACTCTCATAATATTCAGATGCAATTAGAAAAGAGCGCAAGATTTTGCCACACCTGCCAATGGCCAGTGACTTAATAAAATTAATCAAATAAAATACTGGTTTTGCTAAAAGAGCCAGTTATGACACTGAAATTCACAATTCTCTATTCAGACAAATAACAGTAGTTTTCAGGTAGAGAAATTGAATAAAGTAATCAAATGTAAAATAACACTGAATAGTCTTCACTGTATAAATTAAATATACAGTAGATAAATCCTTATTTAAGTTTCAAAGGTTATTCAGTCAAGAGCAGCGAGTGATTGTTTTTCTTTGTCCTTGTTTGATTAACATTAGAAACATCAGCAGGAATATTAGACTTTAAGAGCGAATGCACGGATCTAATATACAGATACTGTACATGTGTTGTCTTTCTCGACTGTTTACACTCACTCAAGCCATAACAGACTCTGTAATATTTATTTATTTATTTACATAACTGTGTGAATATGTCAGTTCAAGACATATTCACATTTGGATGTGTGCTCACACTAAACTTCTCACACAGCACACGAGTAACAAATTAAATTCTTGCAATTGAATATTTTTTTCTGAAACGTTTTAGAAATGTACTACTACTTGTAAATGCTCAGAAAAGATTAAAAAGTAACATTCCCATAATGTTTGAAGAAAGATAATGTTTCCTTAACATTTGTATAACCAAGAAAAACATTTGTTAAACAATGTTTAAAAAACGGTATATTTCGAACGTACAGAGAACATTCAGAAATAATGTTTCATTAACCTAATGGGAACGTTAGAAAAACGTTCTGGGAACACATTTTGGTGAGCTGGGATACGCTTCCAGCAAATACATGGTTAAAGTATTTCTGAACGAGTTCTGCGTTAGGAGCCTGTGCATCACACACACCGACCTGCTTGTGTGTGAATTGAGCCGCACGTGGCATTAAGATCTCACCCTCATCAGCACAAGAGCACAGCAAGTGACAAAATGGCAAGACGGCTTGTGCAATGTCATTTTGAGCACTGGACCGGGCTCTCCATTGTGTCCCTGAGAGCCAAATATGGCTTTATTGAATTCAGTCCTGCCACAACACTGCACGAACTCAATCAGGAATACGTGCACAGAACAACAAGTGTCCTGAAAGCACAACGGCCACGAAGAAGGATCTACTGAAACAGATGTGTGGGCTTCCTTCAAAACAAATGCCACAATTGCTTTCTAATGCAATGACATCATGACTTTGGGGCCAAAAAACGTGTAGGATTTACTTTAAAACAATTTTCACTCAGAAATTCCTAAATTTCACAAATAATTACAAAAAATGCCACGTAACACATTGAACTAAACACAAAATACTGAAGTGGAAAACATACTCCAATAATGATCCAAAAATTTGTTTGTACAGTAAACAGTGAAGGTTAAATATGTGATTTTCTAATATTTACAAAAAGCATCAAGTCATTATTCACGATCGACAGATTGACCTGAATGTTATATTAAATCTTTATACCTTTCAGGGCTCCGGATTTGATTCCACAGCGGGTGATGAGGCTCTTAGACTGACAGTTCACATTGTAAAAGAGGGTTTATATGGGAAACCATGACATAAGGCATCAATAATGACCTTCTCTGACTCATTAACTCGTGGATCATCAGTGTTCAGTCAGATCATTTACAGTCAAACGAGAATGCAGGATCAGTCATGCATAAACCGGCACTGAAACATTCATTTCAAAGTCTAAGATACAGATTCTACTCAAAAATGACTTTGCTGTTTAAAATGCATATTTGCTCACACAATGGTGTCTCTTTACTGGAAAATCATGACATCTTGTGGTGAGAAAATACAATGTGCACTTTCTTGTTTGTTTATTCAATCATCTTGGTCATTTCACACTGCAAATGTCATTCATTTCAAAATGCTATATTTTAATATGCGTGAAATGTGAATATGTTTGAATATGTGTGTCACCAGTGTTATTCGAGTATAATTGATATCCTATAAAAAATTGATTAATACTTTGAATTAGTTTTTAATTTTATATTTTCCATTTTCATTTAAATTTCAGTTTTAGTAATTGTGTTGTGTGTTTCATCATTTTTATAAGCTTTTGTTTTTCTTAACATCTATAGTTTTTGTTAATATTTTAAAATAGATTATTTTTACATTTTCTGTTTTCATTTGAATTGTATTAAAAAAGTCATTAATATTAACATTTTTATTTCAGTTTTAGTCATTTTAGTACATCAAGTCAAACTAAATGTAAATGAGAAACTTTGTTTTGGCAACTACAAGTTTCTATTTTAAAATTAAAGTCTAATAAAGTCTAATTAAAGTTTTATTTCAAATAACGAAACTGTTTTCTGATTTTAGTTTACTATAATAACCCTGGGACACACTATAAAACACCATACAAAAATATATTGCAAATAAACGCACTATAAAAATTCATCTTAATTTCTTGAAAACGTTACCTATAAACAATGGCATTTTCTTCTTAATCTCATATACATATACTCTATACTCTTATACTGTTATCTGACTTCCTTGCTCATGTTGGTGAAGTTTTGAGATGCTGCAGCTGGTCACAATAGTAATGCTATAAAACATCGAGTTTAAAGTCTTCAGAACACTAGTGATAGTAAAAAAATAAATAATTATATTTACTTAAGAAACGAGTGGTGTTTGACAAGTTTGTTACGGGAAAATACTTGATACCTAAAGTCCCAATAAAATCAAAATTGATCATTCTTGTTTTTAATGGAATATTCCAGATATAATTATAATATTTATTATAAATGATTTATCCGTGCACATTATTATTGTTTTATATTAATGTGTCTCATAATCTTGAATGAGAATAATCTCTTCTCTTCTCTGATGATGTGGGCGGGGCAACCTGTCACTCACATGAGATCAGCCAATAGCAAACCACAACCAGCCAATCAATTCCACACAGACTAAATCAAGCCCCGCCCACATTTGTTCTTGTTCCAGAAGCGTTTCACTCGGATATATGACACAATATGCAATAAAAAAAATAATAAAATAAAATAAAAATAAAAATATGACACAATATAGAAGAAAAGACCAGCGCTATTTCTGTTTCATGCTGACTTCAGGTCACTAATCCATAAGTTCCCGAAGCAAATACTATTACCTTGTCCAAATAGGCACAATTGCAGTCTTTACACTTGACCACTTGACCACTTGCATAGTAGGCGTAAAGACTGAAAGTGTGTGTAGAACTTTTGATCACTCGATGGGACACACTTATAGTCTTGCAACATATGCAAGTTTACACAGAGCTTTTATTTATTATATTTTCAATACTTTGAACAGACATGTAGAAGTTTATTTAAAAATGCAGTCGCTATGTAACAGACGACACAAATTTAAAATTGTGGTGCTTCTAATTAAGTGATTAAACAGTTGCAAATGTTATGCAAAATAAGCCTACACGTACAGTACCATGCTCATCTTTGCACCAATAAAATGTGCAACACTTTATGTTTTTACTACCAAATTATTAATTTAAATTACAGTGGAATGTTTTCCTCGACATCTCGCGATTTTGGGGCACATGAGTTCCCGAACATAATGCATGATGGGATATGCTTAGCCTCGAATACCGCTCCGAAGCGGTACTAGTGTGGGTTTAGTGTGCATTAAGGGCACTGCACTTTGGCATTTTTAAGATGTGGGACCATAGACATAATAAATACATAGACGCCCTACTGGCCGCTTTGGAGCGTTGCTGCGATACGTCAACGTGTCCGCCATTTTGCGGAGGGCAAGACTGCGCTGTGAACAAATGCAAGTAAACGGGTGAGCTGCGGTTTTCCTGGATAAAAACAATAATAACGTTTACATTTATCAGCCGATTTCAGTGGTTTGCACGTGGTGTACGTTATTATTACTAATTATATAATTACCAAATACAACCAGAAAAAACTGTTCAGTCTTGTTTGTGAAAGGTAATTCCCCGAGACTTGTTTTCAATTGTGTGGCGACTTGTACAGCCCCAAGCAGCGCACGACACAGGCATTTCTCTCAATTCCCATAATGAGAGGTATGGGCAAGCTGCCCTCCTTGATATGGCGGCGCCGTTGACGTGCGCTCCAGCAGCCAATAGGGTGTCTGTGTATTTATTATGTCTATGTGTGGGACAGTCTTGCACACTTACTTTCTGTCACGTGCACACGCTCTCAAGTGGCCAAGACCGCAAGTGTGGGTATTTGGCCAACGCAAATGTTCGGAAATGAAATTACGCATTCTGTGGAGCCGCTAAAGGGACATATGAGATGGAAGGGGAAAATATTTCTTTTTTTACTTTCGCTTTCAAAATCACGCTCACATATATAGTTCTGACCACACATTATCCAAGATGTCGTCAATGACACTCAGGATCTGCTGCGCAACAAATCCTCAGACATCTCTCCTCAAAATCTGCCTGTGAGAAGTGAATCTGGTGTAATTTATGAAGTTGTGGTCAGAGGTCTTGTCAGGTAGGCCTAGTGATTAATTATTGTCGAGGCTTGCAGTGTCAGCAGTCAAACAGCATGATGAACCCGTTCACCTCTGAAAAATAATTCATCCGTGCACAATCATTTAAAAAAAGCCTAAAAAAAGCAGTTGCAATACAATGTAAAACCCAACAGTGAAATTAATTAAATTAGTTAATTTTACTCAAATTTTACTGAACGCTGTACTTAATAGAAATAAATATCATGTTTAGTTATTCCCAGCATGCCTTGCTTCAGACCGTATGTATAGTAATTGACGACGGGCCGTTGAATTATTAAAAAATAATGCACACCCGAGTTGGTAATGTGACGCCTCAGGTGTGCCTTATTTTCTAATAATTTAACGACTGGAGTCAAGTCAGTTATTCGGCTTATACACGGTCACCTCACCTCAAGACATGCAGGTGTTGTATTTCAATGACAGGTTTCTGTCCTTAAAACGCTCGTGTGTGTGGAACTCATTTCTTATTCCCAAGGAGGCTTGAGCCACTGATAGTTATTACTAGAGAGAGATTCAGTTGGAGTGATTAGGTCTGTGTCTCTCACAGCATCTGAAACTAGTTGATCTGCTTCAAGAACAGCGCCATTATTTCCTCAATGTCTAGCTTTTAAATGGCTGAACTTTTACTGATAAAAGCATCGATCTGTGCGAGTGTGTGTCCGTAATGTGTGTGCGCGTCTGAGCGGGAGAGGATGTGCTTTACGTACATAATAAAACGTTTTGTGGCAAAAACATGGATATAATTTGTTTTTATCATCGTTTAGATTTATTTGTTTAAGTGTTGTTGTGGGTTTTGGTAATTTTGCTGTTGTCGGCTGTAAGGACCTTTGAAAGAACTGAAATCATTTGACAAAGTGATGAAACTGTAATGTGGTCAAAACCTGCCTGGAACTACTTTAGTCCTTTTCCCTGAAAATAATTTCACACCTTAGAAATTAAGAGTTTTTTTTTTAACGTTTTTTTTTTTTTTTTTTGCACAAGATTAATATAGGGAGAGATGTGTTGTTAGTATTTAATTAGGTCGAGGATGGGCTGCAAAATTATGACTATACTGTAAATAATGCAACTGTAAAGTGATCTTTTTAGCACATAAAAGACAAGTGTGTTATTGCCAGCTAGCAGTTAACAACACAAGATATTTACAAAGTTTATGCAATCAAAGATATTTAAACAATATTTTAATTAAAGAGTAATATGTTTGTGTAGTAGGCTACAGAATCATAATGTAAAGTTTGACTACATTTTTGAGTTTGTTAACTGATTACCTCAAATCATTTTAGTAAAGCCAACTTATTAGGGGTTTACATATATTAATGTTTGTAGTGAACGTGGCCTAAACAATGCAGAGTTTGGTTATTTACAGGACTGACAACCAAACTCAAGAACTAAATTCACTCCCAAAAAATTCAGGTCATGAGAAATGAGTTTATAAATCTGTGTTTGCAGAACTGAATAACTAGACGTTAATGCAGCGACTACAGGGAGAGTTGCGGATTAAAAGCAGTCTTAACACGTCTCATGTGTGGATGGTCGTTTAATAATTTAATATTACTGTGGTCAACAATCGCTTACAATAAGCGGGCTACGCTGTTTTCATGTTTCTTGTTTATGGCTGAGATGCAGGGACTCCAGTATTCACTCATTGAACTTTAGCATGATTAAACTTTATTAGTAATACTGTAAGCGCTTACACAACATCTTCAGCTGAGTCGTACAGTAGTCAGCTCTGTAATCTCAGCTGATGCCAATAAATAAGTAAAAGAATGAGCGTTTGACACTATTTGACTTTGGGGGGCAAATATACGAGAGCTGGAGTGGCATCACCAGTACAAGCCTGAACTCTGAGAACTGCACCGGTCACTCTTTACAGTAAGGTCTCATTTAATAACATTAGTTACATACTCCAGAATTACCAAAACAGTATTAGGGTCAAAAGATGTCTCTGTTAAAGCACTGTGAACAATGAACATTTTTATAAACTAACATTAAAGATTAATAAACAGTGTCAACATCTATTGCTCATGTTAGTTAATGCATTAACTTCACCTCAGTGCTTAACTTGCTTAAAAGATTTGTTTGAACATGTTCTTGAAATGTCTAAACCCATTAAACAT
>CM060629.1:32404737-32414737 GCA_030578275.1 Meda fulgida | reverse complement strand
ACGAACGTAGAACGTAGTTCTTCAAAATTGTTATACACAATGATTGTTAGTTAAATCAACTAACAACTGGGGGGGCTCCAACCTGGAGCATGAGCAATAACAGCAGAGACGCTCAACTCGTGCAGAGAGAGAGAGAGAGAGAGAGAGAGAGAGAGAGAGAGAGAGAGAGAGAGAGAGAGAGAGAGAGAGTGAGAGAGAGAGAGAGAGAGAGAGAGATTGAGAGAGAGAGAGAGAGAGAGAGAGAGGGGAGAGAGAGAGAGACAGAGAGAGAGAGAGAGAGAGACAGACAGAGAGAGAGAGAGAGAGAGAGAGAGAGACACAGAGAGAGAGAGAGAGAGAGAGAGAGACAGAGAGAGAGAGAGGCAGAAAAGGAAGAAAGTGATTTAAAGGTGAAGAGGGAGAAATGTGACCTCACACACTTCAGATAAGTGGGCTATTGTAAAACTGATCAGCCTGTTTTGTAATTCAAATGAGGATTTAATAACACCGAGAGGGACACCAACCAGGACAATTTGAGTGTTAACTCAATTTGCATGTCACCGTTAAAACACAAAACTTAACCCTTATTTTATAACGCAACTATGGTAATACTTGATATCTTTAAAAGCATACAAGCATGAATCAAAATATCAAACATTTAATACCACTTCAATAATTCATATTCTCGTGCTGTGATATTTCTTTCTCGGCCAGTGACTCAAACATGCAGTGCATATATAACAGCACTAACACCTTCATCTGCTGCTCATAAATTACAAAAGTCCCCCTGTGGTGAAAATACAGCTTTTATATGTCTGTGTGGTGTTATTAATATGCTTAAAGCATGTGTAAATTCATAAGTCGACAGTATTGCTGAGTATTTTCTGCTTAAAACTGCAGTGAACCAAAGACAGTGTCAAAAACACAGAAATCGCTGGGCTTATCATTTGATAATGAGCTCAAGGCTAGATTATTGTGATGCTCTACTGGGTGGTTGCCCTGCACGCATAATAAACAAACTCCAGCTGGTCCAATATATATACGTCGCAAACTAACTTGTAACCAATCAGATCAACGTCTGCTCGTCAACCAATGGATCTCTGAGTGAGTGAGTGGAGGCGGGGCTCATTTGCATATTCATAGCACCGCGCATACTAAATGAGGCAAGGGTGTCGAGTTACATTCAAGCTATTTTATGGCATGAGAAAACTTTTAAACACGTCATTTTGGTGATCAAAGATGAGTTTTAAGGGATAAAATGATTGTCTACAGGGGGACTTTAAAACAAAACATTCAGTGTCGAGGACAGAAATAGAAATCTTCCATATAGACACTGTGGAAGGTAAAATACATAAGAGCACATATTTGATGACATCATGACCAGGGCTCTGATTGTGAGGCATCAAAACACATTTCGTCCATTTGAGTTCAGTTACTGAATAGAAATGCTGTTCGAGTCAATTTGCCCTTCAGTGATTCAGGAACAACAGACGCATACAAATACCGCCGTATTACACACATACTGATGTTCTCAGGAGAGCATTACACAATACCTTTCCAGTAAACACAGTAAAAACACAGAACAACACCTCAGTGTAACGGAGAGAGAGAGAGAGAGAGAGAGAGAGAGAGAGAGAGAGAGAGAGAGAGAGAGAGAGACTTACCTCCTCCTGTGTGTCAGTGAAGGTGTTCAGTCAGTGAGAGAATCCTCCTCGCTTCACGATGCAGTCGCTCCATCCCTCCCTCCCTTTCACACACACTTACTCACACACACACCTCATTCATTATTCTGCAGACACACACACCAGGCCAGTCACGAACACATGAGTGTAATGAGGGCGAGAGAGAGAGAGGGAGAGAAGGGTCTGACCCTAAAAATGCATGTTCACATTCTTGCCAATATTAAATAATACACTTTATTATAGCTTTATTTATATTAATATTTAATAATTAATATTAATATTTATTCTTTGAATTAGCTTTTTTTTAGTTAATTTAATTTACATTTTAGTCATTTAGTTGTTTGATTGTGCTATTTTATAAGTTATGTATATATTCACGCATATAGCCATATAGGTTTAATTCATTTGGTAAAACTTTACAATACAATAATAGAAGGTTGTAAACACTATCACTAGTAAAAATGCTTCCAAAAACCAAGATATGGTGCAAAAAAAGTCTCAGTATTTTTTATATATATATATATGCAATATAACACGAACACAAGTGCTGTTTTCCTGAATATCAGCACGTTTGCATATGTGATTGTATACAATTAATAAACAATACGTGGTAACACTTTACAATAAGGTTTATTACTTAAAATTAGTGAACATGAACTAAGAATGAACAAAACTTCGACAGCATTCATTAATCATAGTTAATATTAATTTCAACATTTACTAACACATTATTAAAATCAACGGTTGTATTAGTTAACATTAGTTAATGCACTGTGAACTGACATGAACAAACAATGAACCACTGTATTTTTACAACCTAGCATTAACAAAGATTAATACATACAGTAACACGTGCATTGCTCATTGTTAGTTAATAACTAATGTTAACTAATGAACCTAAAGTGTTGCATTTACATTTTATACACAATGTTGTTTTTGTCGAGCTACACTGAGGCTGCGTCCACAATCGCATATCTCGAGCATGTCCTATATAGTCTTACTGTAATCCAGACGTACTACAGTCACCATGTTGTTATCATCAGTCGCATCACTGTCATTCATGAATCCTCTCCTGTGGCCTCATGGGATAGTAAAGGATCCGGCACACTTCAGGATCCCACTGCTTTTATGAGTTCTGTGAATTTGGACATACGGTACTACTTTTGTCACGTACTGTTTTTCACTATACAGCTGAAACTCCAAAACTTAGTTTCACCTTTTAATTTGAATTACTTGAAATCCACAAACTTTTGCACGATATTCTAATATATTTAGTATATATGACTATATACATATGCATGATTATACTTTTCAGAGGGCCGACATTTCTGTATTTAAAATCCTTTTTTTTAATTGATTTCATGTAATAAACATTAAGCCATAATCATCAAAATGATAACTTTTGCATGATACTCTAATTTTTCAAGTTTCACCTGTATAGTAGGGAAATATGCGATTTTGGACGCAGTCTATTTCACTTTCGCTTTGAATGAACGAATGCGCATTTTGAACGAATCATTCTAGTGAACGACTCGACGAATCAGTCACTTCTGCTTTGTCCCCGAATGAATCAGCCGTTTGAATGAATCGTTTGACTGAATGATTCAATGACTCACTCGTAAAGACAATGATTTGTCGCCACCGACTGGCGGTTTTAATTTAATTTAATTAGACTAAAAAGATGAAGATTGATACGAAGGCATGAAATCCTTAAAATCTAATTTCTCTTCCTAATCTCCCCCGTATTGCTCTAAAATACAGCAGTGTCGTGTCTCTGGACCGGATCGGCGGTGGTGGTTCATGTGACATGAAACTAGACTTCATTCACACTGAAGGAAAGCATATTTACAGTCTCAATCGTTCCCTATTCCCTATATAGTGCACTATGTGCCAATCACCATGTAGAAAATAGTAAATAAGTGACCAATTTATGTAGGGGCGTGTCTTCAGATTCTAGAGAGCATTTGATTGGACAGAAACTCTGATGAGAGGCTGAAGTGCAGTGATGTCATCAAAATCATTGATCCATATTGGCAGAAGAGACTGAGCTTTGAACGCTTATATCTTCTAAATGTGAATTTAGTCATTGTTTTGGAGCACACTAGCTTATAGATAACAGCAAGGCTAACATATACTAAAATTGATTTCATGGGGACTTTAATGTTAATATCGTTAAATAATTGCAAAACTTAACCATTTTTAAAAATGCCCATTTAGCTTGAAACTATTTTTATTTTACTTTTAATGCTTTTCAGTTGAGCAAATGAGCTTTCAATTATCAAATTATTTTTTTGTACTTTTTTAACAATAACACTAATGCGCTCAATAATGCTTCCCTGATCAACTTTTTTTGGACACGCAATAAATGACAACCATATCAGAGAGTAATAAGGTGCCGATTTCCACACCAAACTGCAAACCAGACTGAACGCTTCATAACTATAGTTATGATAGTGTTATGTTATGATTGTGTTATAGTTATGATAACTATAGTTCAGACGACAGTGACTATCAAACCCACAGCAGAAGCATTTAAAGGATAAGCAACATCTGCTTTTATTTTACAGAAGAGAGCAGCACTAACCAAATAATACACTAACAGACCTTGAATAAATAAGCTACATGAAAAGAGATACAGTTTTGGAATTACTTTTTTTTTTTTACTATTCTGAATATGACTTTGCCTGCCTTATTTCATATCAGATTATCTCACCACACAAAGCAAAAAAATTGTGCAAAAAAAGTCAAACAGTGCAACTTGCCCACAGCACACACACACACCCCGTTTTAATCACACACTAAAACTCACTGTGAACAACTCTCAATGTAAGTCTTACCATACCAAATATGTTCTAATAAATAGAAAAAGAGCACACTTGATATTGGACAATACAATCCGATATGAAAATAAATACACATTTATGTAGTTTGATCTTTTTTTAAAGGCAACTTCCCATAATTCTGCATTATTTGATGTGCAGCGTTTTTAAGAGCTCTATTATGATCAGTGTCTGTAATGTACAAAATATACACAAATCATTCACTCTCAGATTAAGAAATCCCCCACACACACACTCTCAGATTAAGAAATCCCACACACACACACACACACACACACACACACACACTCTCAGATTAAGAAATCCCACACACACACACTCTCAGATTAAGAAATCCCACACACACTTCACTCTCAGATTAAGAAATCTCTCACACACACAGTTTCCCTCCTCCACATATCTAACTGCTTTGAGTCTTTTAGATGCTTGAAAAGTGCTCAAGGTCACGGGACATGTCCTCAGGTCAAAGGTCAAAGGGCGCAGTCTTCTTGTGTGTGTTGGCAGGAGCCCTGCTGTCCGTTCCCTGCTGGCAGCTGAAGGAACTGCGGCACCTCCAGGTGCTCTTTAGTGAGTAAGCCCCGCTGGTCATCCACTCGACTGCACTGGGCTCGGGACAGCAGCTCCACCAGAACTGAGGGAACAGACCCGTTCAGAAGACCATACAAGATACTCGTGCCTACGCTTTTGTTTAAAGGGGACATATGACAATCTGTAAGCCTTTCTCTGAAAGAATGTCAAAAAATCTGCACGTTTACACCCACGGCGCCAACATTTGGTTTTCAGTACATGCAAGTCGATGAGATGAATATCAATGTAACTCCACAACAACTAGATACAGGTGAAACTCGAAAAATTTGAATATTGTGCAAAAGTTATAATTTTGAAGATAATGGCTTACAATATATGAAAACCTGAATTCAAAATCTCAGATATTTTTAATATTAAATAGGTAAAAAAAAAAAATAATAAAAAAAAAAAAAAAGTCAGCCCGCTGATAAGTATAATCATGCATATAGTTATATACACTAAATATATTAGTTTTACCTTTTAATTTGAATGACTGAAATACATGAACTTCTGCACGATATAGTAATTTGTCGAGTTTCAGCTGTAGGTCTCCATTCAGAAACGTCCAGGTTCAGTCTAAAAGTTGAACTCTTCCTGCGTCTCTGGGTATTTCTGGGTTTCTGGATGAGTGAGATTCGCATGTTGTGTCAGTGCCGGAGTATCTGAAGCTCGTTAACGGACCGGCCGCTTCTGAACGGAGGCGGGAAAAGCAGCTCATTTGCATTTAAAGGGACACACACAAAAACTGAGATTTTTTGCTCACATCCTAAAAGGGGCAAATTTAACCAGCTATACATAAATGATGGGGGGTTGAACTGAAATTTCACAGACACATTCTGGGGACACCATAGATTTATATTACATCCTGTGGAAAGGGGCATAATGTCACCTTTAAGCTTTTTTTTTAAGTGTGCATTGTTGCCATGTCCTCTAATTATAGGCATTTTGGGGCTTGTTTGATCTCGGCTCAAAGTTTGAGTTTTTAAAGAGGGCCGGTGTGGGTTGCGATGTTTTGGTCTTGTTTTCAATATAAAGTATTTAGATTTGTTTCAGTTTATTATGAGCTTGTTATTGTGGTATTTCTTGCAAATGCTGTAATTTTTGTAAATTCAGCATTTTTCAACTGTTAATTTGGGTGTAAAATGCGTTGTCACTCACAGAAACGACTGACCGGTGTGTTCAGAACTGGATTAAACACTTAAAGGTGAATTGACAACCAAATTTAGCTGCGTGGTTAAATTCAGGTAGTGACAACTGCATTTATAAAAATTATATGAAGTGTGTACAGAACTGAATTGAACAAATTGTTAATGACGCATTTAAACATGCATATGTCTCTCAGCATTTGTGTTGCCAGATCTTGACTGAAAATTCAATAAATATAATAAAATTGGATAAATATAGAAATATAATGATAAACCTCTAAAAATAAATTATAAAATAAAAAAAAATAAAACTATATAAAGTAATAATAATCAACTGCATTTAGTTGGTGGTTCATTCATCACAATGGATGGAAAATTGGAGAGCATTGCATTGTGGGATACAGTATTCATGCAGCCGCTCTGGTTGCAACTAGGGCTGCATAACGATTAATCGCTTGCGGAATAAAAGTTTGTTTACATCATATATGTGTGTGTATTGTGTAAAATAATTATGTATATATAAATACACAAACATGCATGTATAATTTTAAGAAAAAAAATGTATTTATTTATGAAGCATTATATATAATAAAAATTATATTTAAATATAAAAATGTATATAAACATGCATGTGTGCATTTATAAATGCATAATTATTTTACACAGTACACACATATAAACAAACTTTTATTCTGCAAACGATTAATCGTTATGCAGCCCTAGTTGCAAATAAATGTAGATTTGCATATTATGCACAGTATATGAACTGCACACTATTTTCACATACACATACACACACGATTGGGATTCCTGCATAATTTGCATGTCCTGGCGTTGGGCTTTAGAGCTCAGAATGCATAACTAGCATGTTTATACCCAGCATCACAACACTCCTGCATTACCGTCCATGTCCTGGTGTTTTCTGGGTCTGTGGTTTGCTTTGGGTGATGGTGAAGAGGCTTGAGTCTCCAAACCAACTGAAACACACAGATACACACCGTTAAACAGGGAATGAGATCGTTGGATCCTGTTTTTAAAGAGTGTAACGTGGTTCTCAGAGAAGAAATGAGCTTTTAAACCCTGCGATGACCCCTGAGCTCTCATTCGTGGTGCGCAAAAATACTGTGACTGGAAAGTACAACAAGTCTAACGCAAACTGACACGAGAGAATGATAGAATATCACGAGTGGTTTGCATAACTAATCTCAGGCACAGATTGCACTCCTGCAGAAAGATACTAGAAGTGGAAAAGCTAAGAAATAAAATAGGGTTCTTCATGTTGACTTAAGAACCATATTTTGACATTTTATGGAAGTTTATGCGTTTAACATTTTAAGTTTTTCTATTTGGTGGAACTCATCCGTTTATTTAGATTTGTTTTAATTTAACCTTTAAAAGTTTTGTAAAGAAATTCAAAATTAGGCACAAACTATATCAGTCTACAAATAAACGTGCTAATTTAAGTGTGTCTGTCTGTCTGTGTCTGTCTGTCTGTGTCTGTCTGTCTGTGTCTGTCTGTCTGTCTGTGTCTGTCTGTCTGTCTGTGTCTGTCTGTCTGTCTGTGTCTGTCTGTCTGTCTGTGTCTGTCTGTCTGTCTGTGTCTGTCTGTCTGTGTCTGTCTGTCTGTGTCTGTCTGTCTGTGTCTGTCTGTCTGTGTCTGTCTGTCTGTGTCTGTCTGTCTGTGTCTGTCTGTCTGTGTCTGTCTGTCTGTGTCTGTCTGTCTGTCTGTGTCTGTCTGTCTGTGTCTGTCTGTCTGTGTCTGTCTGTCTGTCTGTCTGTGTCTGTCTGTCTGTCTGTGTCTGTCTGTCTGTGTCTGTCTGTGTCTGTGTCTGTCTGTCTGTGTCTGTCTGTCTGTGTCTGTCTGTCTGTGTCTGTCTGTCTGTGTCTGTCTGTCTGTGTCTGTCTGTCTGTCTGTGTCTGTCTGTCTGTCTGTGTCTGTCTGTCTGTGTCTGTCTGTCTGTCTGTGTCTGTCTGTCTGTCTGTCTGTGTCTGTCTGTCTGTCTGTGTCTGTCTGTCTGTGTCTGTCTGTCTGTCTGTGTCTGTCTGTCTGTCTGTGTCTGTCTGTCTGTGTCTGTCTGTCTGTGTCTGTCTGTCTGTCTGTCTGTCTGTCTGTCTGTCTGTCTGTGTCTGTCTGTCTGTCTGTGTCTGTCTGTGTCTGTCTGTGTCTGTCTGTCTGTGTCTGTCTGTCTGTCTGTGTCTGTCTGTCTGTCTGTCTGTGTCTGTCTGTCTGTGTCTGTCTGTCTGTGTCTGTCTGTCTGTGTCTGTCTGTCTGTCTGTCTGTGTCTGTCTGTCTGTGTCTGTCTGTCTGTGTCTGTCTGTCTGTGTCTGTCTGTGTGTCTGTCTGTCTGTGTCTGTCTGTCTGTCTGTCTGTGTCTGTCTGTCTGTGTCTGTCTGTCTGTGTCTGTCTGTGTGTCTGTCTGTCTGTGTCTGTCTGTCTGTCTGTCTGTGTCTGTCTGTCTGTGTCTGTCTGTCTGTCTGTCTGTGTCTGTCTGTCTGTGTCTGTCTGTCTGTCTGTCTGTCTGTCTGTCTGTCTGTCTGTCTGTGTCTGTCTGTCTGTCTGTGTCTGTCTGTCTGTGTCTGTCTGTCTGTCTGTGTCTGTCTGTCTGTCTGTGTCTGTCTGTGTCTGTCTGTCTGTCTCTGTCTGTCTGTGTCTGTCTCTGTCTGTCTCTGTCTGTCTCTGTCTGTCTCTGTCTGTCTCTGTCTGTCTCTGTCTGTCTGTGTCTGTCTGTCTGTGTCTGTCTGTGTCTGTCTCTGTCTGTCTCTGTCTGTCTCTGTCTGTCTCTGTCTGTCTCTGTCTGTCTCTGTCTGTCTGTGTCTGTCTGTGTCTGTCTGTCTGTCTGTGTCTGTCTGTCTGTGTCTGTCTGTCTGTGTCTGTCTGTCTGTCTGTCTGTGTCTGTCTGTCTGTCTGTGTCTGTCTGTCTGTGTCTGTCTGTCTGTCTGTGTCTGTCTGTCTGTCTGTGTCTGTCTGTCTGTGTCTGTCTGTGTCTGTCTCTGTCTGTCTCTGTCTGTCTCTGTCTGTCTCTGTCTGTCTCTGTCTGTCTCTGTCTGTCTCTGTCTGTCTCTGTCTGTCTGTCTGTCTGTGTCTGTCTGTCTGTCTGTGTCTGTCTGTCTGTGTCTGTCTGTCTGTCTGTGTCTGTCTGTCTGTCTGTCTGTGTCTGTCTGTCTGTCTGTGTCTGTCTGTCTGTGTCTGTCTGTCTGTCTGTGTCTGTCTGTCTGTCTGTGTCTGTCTGTCTGTGTCTGTCTGTCTGTGTCTGTCTGTCTGTCTGTCTGTCTGTCTGTCTGTCTGTCTGTGTCTGTCTGTCTGTCTGTGTCTGTCTGTGTCTGTCTGTGTCTGTCTGTCTGTGTCTGTCTGTCTGTCTGTGTCTGTCTGTCTGTCTGTGTCTGTCTGTCTGTGTCTGTCTGTCTGTGTCTGTCTGTCTGTGTCTGTCTGTCTGTGTCTGTCTGTCTGTCTGTCTGTGTCTGTCTGTCTGTGTCTGTCTGTCTGTGTCTGTCTGTGTGTCTGTCTGTCTGTGTCTGTCTGTCTGTCTGTCTGTGTCTGTCTGTGTGTCTGTCTGTCTGTGTCTGTCTGTGTGTCTGTCTGTCTGTGTCTGTCTGTCTGTCTGTCTGTGTCTGTCTGTCTGTCTGTCTGTCTGTGTCTGTCTGTCTGTGTCTGTCTGTCTGTCTGTCTGTCTGTCTGTCTGTCTGTCTGTCTGTGTCTGTCTGTCTGTCTGTGTCTGTCTGTCTGTGTCTGTCTGTCTGTCTGTGTCTGTCTGTCTGTCTGTGTCTGTCTGTCTGTCTGTGTCTGTCT
>CM060629.1:32377237-32394737 GCA_030578275.1 Meda fulgida | reverse complement strand
GCATCTCTTCGCTGATGATGTGGGCGGGGCTATAACCTGTCACTCTCATGAGATCAGCCAATAGCAAACCACAACCAGCCAATCAGTTCCACACAGACTAAATCAAGCCCCGCCCACATTTGTTCTTGTTCCAGAAGCGTTTCACTCGGACATAGTCAAAACAAATTCAGACACCAGATATAATTGGATTTTTTTTTTTACTAATGGGTGCAGGACACTAGTTCATTTATGTAAGTGATGAGAGCAAAATAAAGTAAGCTGACATATTATACCCAAAAATTCTTCATACAGTGACTACCAGTCAAATTTATTAAAATTTAGGACCAAAAATGATTCACATACTTTGAGCTGATCATGTTTTTCTGAAGTTTTTCTTTAATTGCTAATGCTCTTTTTACACACAGACTGAACAATATTAAATATTGCTTGGTAATTGTTTGAGCTAAACTGGTATTATGTAATTGTGTAGTTAAATTTAACAGCTGACAGATATTCGACATAATTCATATGTGAGAGTCTAACAGAAGATGGACAAAACCAGAGAAATATCAACAGTTCTAGTCGTATTTTATTACCATTGTCTAAACTACAGCGAATAAACTGATAATGTGAGAAATGTTGAAGATGTCTGAATAAATTTTGGTTTGACTGTACATCATAATTATCGCATCTTCAGTTTCATGCTGACTATATCAGGAGTAGGAAACAGTAAATATGTTAGTATGAAAACATTGAACGTTTCTATATGAGACTCACACAAAAGTAACTTTGAGCTCCAGAGTGAGCTGTTGATCTCCACACACAGAGCTGTCCTGGTCCAGAGAAAGAGGCTGTTGACACACACAAACACACACACACACACACACACACTTCAGCATCTTCACAAATACTACGGTACAAAAGACAAACCTAGACCAATAGCATAAGCCCAGAAGCCAAATATATAATATAGTATAATACAACTTATTGAATCTCCAGAGAAACGTATTATACACCAATACAGCCCATAAGAGCTATAAAGAGTAACAACTTTAAGAGTGTTTTCAGCTGCACGGCAATTCAAAAAGGTCATTTACATATAGAAGTGTAAAACAGGATGTTTTTCAGAACTGCACATTTCATTCTCAGGGGCAGAAAATGACATTGCGCAACTAAATGATGAGTTTTTGCAGCAAGAAACCTCGAATAACTTTACAAGTGCATGTTATGGGCCTTAAATACAGACAAAAGTGTAGAGAATTACAGACCCCCTGAAGGGAGATGGTGATGAAAACAATATGCGATGGGAGGAAAAATTATAATAATGCTTTGCAAAGTGTCTCAGGGGAACGCAAAAGCATTAACATAATTTTTCCTCCCATCTCATATTTTTTTCCTTTTTATCCCTTTAGAGACTCCGTTGAAAATGCCACCTTTAATGTGAGAAAGTATATGAAAGTGCTGAAAATGTTGACCAGTGTTAAAGATCTTATGTAAATATACCCTCATAATGCAATTATAATAATAATAATGCGATTACACTTTACCTCATGCAAACACATGCATACTTTGATCAAACTCAAACACGATTAGGCTCATAAATGTAGCAATCATAATGGTAGTAAAACATGCTTTTAATCACAATAAACTGTGATGCATGTAAACACTTTAATTGCATTTATTCACATGTGCATTTTAAAGCAATATGAATATAATGCAATATGTCCAGTAACACACCTACTGTGTGTGAGTAGTGCATTAGTGTATGTGAATAACGGAGGTCATAACCACAAATCTTAGCAAATAATCAGAATAATGAAAATTGCTTGTAAACTGAAGAGGTTTACTTATGTCATGTGAACATCTTAATGCGATTAAGTCCTTACTGTGATTTTCAGAGATTATCACATTTTTGGTGCACATGTAAACAGTCATTAAACAGTTTTATTAAAGTTGTTCCAATCATGCTTTTTCAAATATTACCTTTCATGCAGTGTGTAATAGGGCAGTTTGTAAACGTAAAAGGTCTGGAAAGGTCAAAGTGCGGATAAATGGAGTTATTGTGTCACTAAAGAAAGAATCGATTCAGAACTGAAACGAGTCGTCAGTAATTCCATAATTTACGTAGGTTTGTAACTAATTAGCATAATGTCAGCCTTTGGCCTTGATTGGCTGACTGTCCCTTAGCCCCGCCCTCAAACACTAGTGTATCTGAGACTGGAAGAGTTTGGCTCGTGTTGTTCGTGTCGAGAAGACGCTGTTTTCTGAGATTGATACGGTAAAACCCACGCCATCGTTACTGTTCGTATCACTGTGATCAAGAGCTGAGATTCAGATATGATAATGAGCGTTTGCTTTCTGACCAATCAGAGCAGAGCAGCTCTCAGAGAGGCGGGGCTTAGAGACACTGAATCTTCAAAAGAACCGTTTTCAGACGCTTTGAGACATGAGGTGATGTGCAGTGGACATTATGAAAAAATGTGTGTTTTTGACCTTGGATGCATATAAACCTGTTGTAGGAGACTCCGAAACAACATTAGATATAATAGGGGCACTTTAACGATCATTAAGATTAATAAATCCTGTCTTTAATGCATGAATTAACAATGAGCAATGCATTTGTTAATGTCAACTAATTGGACTTTATAATAAAGCGTACCAAAATCCGGATACTGGTCACTGGTTAGGTGCAGTGGGTTGTGGACTGACCTTGTCTTTGCCGTGTAGGTAAATGAGCACGTCTTTCAGGGGAAAGCCTCTCTTCTCACACAGACTGCTGAGCATGTCTCTGAGCGTCAGGCCCGGTCTGGCAGGGGCCAAGCTGGCCGTCCCGTCCGGCAGATACACACAACAGTACTTATCAGCTGTAGGAGAACCAGAACTCAAGGCCTCTGGATCAGACACGGCCACACTGCAGCGTCCATTCTGACGGAGAGAGAATACAAAGTTAGGAATTTAACTTAAAGGTGCAGTTTGTAAATTTTAGCAACATCTAGTGGTGAGGATGTGAACTGCAACCAGCAGAATTTACGGTGGCCGACAGGAAGTATGTCGTCTGAGACAGCAGAGAGTAGCCAGTTAATCAATGCGGTTTCTTAACAAATATTTATTAAGAAATTATGTTAACCTAATTATTCAGTAAAACAATGTTATTGTGAATATTATTGTTACTTGTTCGTCAGAGTTTTATTCGCTGACTTTAGCTAACTTCTTTGCATGAAGAACAACATGTCTGTCCCTTTAGGGCTCCTGTAGAAACATGCACAAAATGGCCATTTCAATGTAAGCGGACCTGCGGTGTACGTAGATAGAAATGGTAATAAGGTAATAAAAACATAACGGTTCATTATGTAAGGTCTTTATACACCATTGAAAAAATAGTTATGTATATGATATTGCATTTCTGGCAACAGATCCTCCTAAATATTACACAATGCACCTTCAACAAACATTTGTGAATTCACACGTTTTGTATGTCTTATTCTTATGTTGAGAATAATCAACATTCAGGCAAAAAACAAGAATAATGGGTCACTTTTAAAAGTGTGGTAATTTTTGAACAGGAACACGAAATTAGGTAAAGGAGTTAATACCTCTCCAGCACTACAGATCCTTCTCAAAAAATTAGCATATTGTGATAAAGTTCATTATTTTCCATAATGTAATGATAAAAATTAAACTTTCATATTCATTGCACACCAACTGAAATATTTCAGGTCTTTTATTGTTTTAATACTGATGATTTTGGCATACAGCTCATGAAAACCCCAAATTCCTGTCTCAAAAAATTAGCATATTTCATCCGACCAATAAATTAAGCTCCATAAAGCTTTTCAGCAGGTGGAAGCATGAAGTGCTCCAAAATCTCCTGATAGCTAGCTGCATTGACCCTGCCCTTGATAAAACACAGTGGACCAACACCAGCAGCTGACATGGCACCCCAGACCATCACTGACTGTGGGTACTTGACACGGGACTTCAGGCATTTTGGCATTTCCTTCTCCCCAGTCTTCCTCCAGACTCTGGCACCTTGATTTCCGAATGACATGCAACCACTGAGCAACAGTCCAGTGCTGCTTCTCTGTAGCCCAGGTCAGGCGCTTCTGCCGCTGTTTCTGGTTCAAAAGTGGCTTGACCTGGGGAATGCGGCACCTGTAGCCCATTTCCTGCACACGCCTGTGCACGGTGGCTCTGGATGTTTCTACTCCAGACTCAGTCCACTGCTTCCGCAGGTCCCCCAAGGTCTGGAATCGGTCCTTCTCCACAATCTTCCTCAGGGTCCGGTCACCTCTTCTCGTTGTGCAGCGTTTTTTGCCACACTTTTTCCTTCCCACAGACTTCCCACTGAGGTGCCTTGATACAGCACTCTGGGAACAGCCTATTTGTTCAGAAATGTCTTTCTGTGTCTTACCCTCTTGCTTGAGGGTGTCAATGATGGCCTTCTGGACAGCAGTCAGGTCGGCAGTCTTACCCATGATTGCGGTTTTGAGTAATGAAACAGGCTGGGAGTTTTTAAAAGCCTCAGGAATCTTTTGCAGGTGTTTAGAGTTAATTAGTTGATTCAGATGATTAGGTTAATAGCTCGTTTAGAGAACCTTTTCATGATATGCAAATTTATTGAGACAGGAATTTGGGGTTTTCATGAGCTGTATGCCAAAATCATCAGTATTAAAACAATAAAATACCTGAAATGCTTCAGTTGGTGTGCAATGAATCTAAAATATATGAAAGTTTAATTTTTATCATTACATTATGGAAAATAATGAACTATCACAATTTGCTAATTTTTTGAGAAGGACCTGTATATGACATAGTAACACTCAAGACAGCTATCAGTTTAACAAAATGAGTCACTATAATTTTGCTCTCTTGCAAGCACTTGTATTCCCTTCATGAAACACACAATCTTACAATCATTTGGTTTGGTGAAGATACCTCAGCTCGGCCGAATCCAGAGCCCAGCTCCAAGCTGCTGTTCGACTTCACCGAGATCTGAGACTCTTTGCGAGACACCGACACATGCTGGTACGACTGGTCAGCTGAGACACAAACGCTGTTAGTGCAGTCATGAATGTTCAACGGCTAAACCGACAGAGAAGAGAATCACGCAAACAGAACAACTGTGTGCTTCTGCAAACCATCACTGAGACTGAATCTAATAGAGACATGCATGCAAAGATGCCACACACAGATAGAGAAGTGTTGAGTAAGATGGTACCTCCCCATGAGCCTCTCTTCTCTAACCTCTTCTTCCTGTTGGTCTTGCTGTCTGACGAGGACGCTCTCAATTCAACGCTCTGTTCAAAAACACAGTAATTACTTTTTTTCCACTGTGGTTCTCAGTCTACTTACTCAATGACACGCCATCATATTCCCACGGTGGCCTGACAAACACTCAAGACCCTTTTAAACATCTGCACTGTAAGATATAAAGATACATACTGTATATTTATATAGTTTGAGGTTGTTTTTTTTCTTCATTTCATGGCCTATATTAACAAAATTCACACATTTACACTGCAAACTTAACTCAACAGAAAGGAAAATGCACTGCATCACCGTGATACTTTGCAATATAAATATCTATGAAGCAACAAACCATTGGAGCAAATCTTTGAGAGAGAAAAAACAGCATGTTCTGCATGCAAAAGCGTTCTGTTCATTAAATCTGAACGAATCAAGAAATTTGTTTGTGTTATAGCTAAAATTTGGGGCTCTATATATATATATATATATATTTAAAAAAATATAACATAGGAAAGAAATTAGTACTTTTATTCAGCAAGGATGCATTAAATTAAAAAGTGACCGTAAAGTCTTTCACATTGTTATTGTAGACTTATGTAAAAATATTTAAAATATATATATAAAAAACACTGAAAATTTGCATCACAGTTTCCACACAAATATGAAGCAACTGTTTTCAACATTGATAATAATCTGAAATTTTTCTTGATTAGCAAATCATCGTATTAGAGTGATTTCTGAAGGATCATGTGACACTGAAGACTGGAGTAATGATGCTGAAAATGAAATTACATTTTCAAATATATTAAAATAGAAAAAGTCATTTTAAACTGTAATATTTCAAATTATATTTTTCTGCTGTATTTGAGATGAAATAAATGCGTATCAACTCAAAACCTTTGAATGGTAGTTCAGCAGTATTTTTTTTTTTTTTTAAAGAAACAATATCTAACGTAACTAAACCGGTCTGGAAGGGATTTTAAATGCGTTACCTTTCTGTTACTGGGAGGCGTTGCGCTCTTTTTGGACATTTTGCTTTTGGGCTCCGGGGTCCCAACGCTGGGAAGAGGACGACCCTCCACACAAGCCAGCATACAGTTCTGGTACAGCGGAGAGCGGACAAACCTCGTGTAGCTGTCCATTTTCATTAGTTTGAAGATCTGCGGCGGGGGGGGAAGAATAAACCGTTACTGTAAATCATTCAAGATTTTCTATACGCATGCAGAGTCAGAACTCTTTTTCATCGTATTAGCTTTATATTTATTAGTTACATCAAGTGAAGCAGTTTTTGCAATGCCAGACTTATTCATTTGTTATGAATAATCTGATCTTTTGGTTCTAATTGCAAATAATTTACAAAAATGAATACCGTTAATTTGTAAAGCATTTAATATATTGTATCCTCCAAAATAGGCTTATTAAATGGTTCCTTAATATACAACTCCTTTTTATTAAAGTCCCCCTGTAGTCAATCATTTTATCCCTTTAAACTCATCTTTGATCACCGAAATGACATATTTAAAAGATTTTTCCTTGAAAAAAAAATAAATGCCTTAAAATATCTTGAATGTAACTCGACACCCTTGCCTCATTTAGTATGCGGGGTTCTATGAATATGCAAATGAGCCCCGCCTCCACTCACTCAGAGATCCACTGGTTGACGATCACACGTTGATCTGATTGGTTACAAGGTCGTTTGTGACGTCAGAAACACCAGCGATTTCACACCGTGTTTTTGAGACTGTCTTTGGTTCACTGCAGTTTTAAGCAGAAAATACTCAGCAATGCTGTCGACTTATGAACTTACACATGCTTTAAGCATATTAAAAATACCACATTGACACACAAACAACATTAAAAACTTGATTTTGACCACAGGGGGACTTTAAATTTCCAGTAAAATTAACTATGCTATGACATACACATCCTCACACGAGTAAATCACAGTATTGGTATGTCAGTGTGTACCTGTGCCTGTGCTTTATCGAACATGTCGGGTGTAGGCGTCTCCAAAGCGCTCACTTCCATCTGCGCCGTATCGTCGATATTAACCGCATGCAGAGCGCTTTCAGAGAGAAAACTGTCGTAGATGCAGCGTGCTTCTTTCTTCAGCTGAGGGGGGCATATGCAATCGTTAAGGCTCATATTTGCATATGATTTTCTCATTATGACTTTAGATTCTATGCAAGCTTGTTTCTGCCATGAAATTAAAAAAAAATAGGCAATTGCAACTTTAATTGCAAGAAAGTCAGAATTGTGATATAAACTCGCAATTGCAAGTTATAGTGCAAAATGTGTGAATTCTTACACAAAAGAATTGCAAGTTTATATCTCATTTTTCAGACTTTATACCTTGCAAGTTTATAAACTCGTAATTGTGTTATAAACTCGCAATTCTGACTTTTTTCCCCCTCAGAATTGAGATATAAACTCGTAATTCTGAGGAAAATAGTCCTAAAGCCCTATTCAGACGGCACTAGTTTTCTAATGTTTGAGTTACAAATCTTATCACTCGACATCTGTGGTTTCATGAATCATGTGTTTCTTACAGAGGTCGAGTGTGTGTGTGTGTGTGTGTGTGTGTGTGTGTGTGTTTTCTAGACTTGGGCGTTACAGAAAGTTATGTGCTGTGCTTGCGTGCATCACATAAGACGTATGTGTCTTTTTAATTTATTATTTGTTAATATAATTTTAATTATAAAAACCCTATTTAAGGGTTTATAGCAGTGGCCGTTTATAATAAACTTGCATAAGTGTGCAGAGAAATCTAGACAAGCATCTCACTCTTACCTGACACTGATATTAAAATGCGCAGTTTCCACGATTTGGCTCCATTTATTGATTGTATCGTTTATTTTTTCAAAACTTAAAACATTTTTTTATATTGAAACTAAATGAAAGCATGCTAAAGACTGGTGTGCAAACGGCCAAAAACACATGAGAAGTGTTGGAATAATACATCAGCAAATCACAGACATTCGAACGGGATTAAAATCGCAAAAGGAAGTATATTATAATATATTTACATATATAATATAATTATAGTTATAAACTCACAATTGCGCAAACAAGTCAGTTGTGAGAAAGTCACTATTATCTATTTTGTGTTCTGTGGCGGAAACATGCTTTTATCATACAGTCAGATCATACAGAGAAGAATTAAAGATGCAGATGACAAACATTAAATGCATTTTCTAGCAAATAAATATAATGCTGGGATGGAGTGTGGCCTACTGGTTTTAAAGCAGAGCGACTAACACAAGGAAAGGCCTCGTATCTGTGCATGTTTAATGGCAGCATGAGCATTACCTAGACTGGACTGGTGGCTTCAGGATTCGTCTCAGGTTTAAACTATTAAATGAGGAGCAAGTTCCTGTTTTTGCACTAAGATCAAGCAATGTTGCACCACATTCTAGTTGTAACAATGCATCTCTTGCGTTTAGGAGTATTTTGGAGATCAAGTGCGATTGTGCCGTTGAGAAATGTGTTAAACTAATAGACACTTACCAGTTTTTTTAAGCTATCTGGACTGAGTAAGTGTCTGTGAAAAACGCTGAAGTGCAATTATTAAGATGGCGTGCATTTCACATGACTGCACATTCACATATTAAACATCATAAAGATGCAAATAAAATCGAGTCCCCAAACACCTAATTTTAAGTCATAATGCATCATAAAAAAATCCCAAACTGTTTTTTCTTAGGATTTTCCCCTTTTTAAAATGAGATTTAATTCCCACGTCAATTTAAAAAGTCTTTGCATACCTCTTCCAGTCTCGTAGACGGGATTTTCTTGAACTTTTCACAGGCTTGATAGAACAGGATATTCTCAGCACTCACTTCTGATCTGAGAAACTCCTGTGACGAAAAAACAAAACACTTCAATGCTTCACACATGCAATCCAAATGTAAAGTATGTGTTTTTATGACTGAAAAAGTATGTGTTTTTATGACCGGTAACTTTGTGAAATAACACTTTCTGAAACACACATCTAGTTCTAATAACCTGAAATGCAGAAAGCCATGTCTCTTGAAACACAACAGCACATCTTCAACAACCGTACACAATTTTCTTGCACCCGGGAACAATACAAATTGACACCATGAATAAAAGTTTGTCAAGAAGTATTTCCTATTAAAACAATGCAGTATTTGACTGGTCAAGCGTATCCATAGCAGACTGGTGGGCGTGGCCTCGGACGGCAACATGCCCAGTGCATTATGGGTGTTGAAGTTTTTCGACCTATTTGGCAAACACACATCGGTTTTCTATAGTCAGGTAGCACCATTTTCAGAAATCATGTGTTAATGTTTATAATATCGTCATGCCTTATAGTCGCATTTAGCAATTAGAGCTGGACAGTAATTTAGTTACATTTTTGACGATACAAGCAATTTAAGCATCTGAGATTTGCTAGATTGCTTTACGTGAGTATATTGTATGCATGTGGATAAAGTTGGACATTTACAAATAAACCTTGTTTATTTTATTTATGATTTAACGCGATATCAGCAGCAATGGCTATATTCATGGCAATCAACAGCATTTCAATTTTTAAAATAACTGATTACAATCACTTGTCATTGTAATCAACAATAATTTAACAATTTCGTCTTAAAAAACTATCAGTATACATAAATCTTGTGGTATGTAAATAAATGCTCACGGAAACTTTTTTTTTTTCTACAGCGATTACATCTTATTTGTATCTTTATTGTAATATATAATAATATATTAGATTTTAAAGCAGTCA
Organism: Meda fulgida; assembly: GCA_030578275.1. Taxonomy (NCBI): domain Eukaryota; kingdom Metazoa; phylum Chordata; class Actinopteri; order Cypriniformes; family Leuciscidae; genus Meda; species Meda fulgida. Next base: position 32,384,758 of record CM060629.1, on the reverse strand, counting down.
CAGATTATTTCAGCACACAGAACGAATTTCTCTTGGTAAATTAAGTTTCCAGAGCACACAAATACAACAAGGCACAAATTAAATTAAAGAATAAATATAAGAAAAAGCTAAAAGGCACAGTTAGGATTAAGCACATTAACCCTCCCAGGTGAAAAAGACTTATTGTTAAATGTATTAAACTTTTTAAAAATACAACCTATAATATTTTAACAGGCAATTTTCGGTCCATTATATTTCGCTTTACAAATTCGCTTCCACAAATTGAGTGGTTCAAATTCGACAGTAAATTCAACATTGACATCCAGGAACAGCAGGAAAAGCAGTGGATTACCGAGCGTAATCTCCATCTGCTGTTAGTCATCCTCACCAGCAGAGGGTGCAAGCGCGTGTTGTTGACGAAGACCGAGCAACACTCACATTTGCCATTATTTTACTTCCATAGTTAACAATATTATAGATAAGGTGAATAAATAAAAAGATTGCACTAAACTAAACAGTGGGAGTATTGTGGTAAGAAGACTAAAATCTTACAGTAAAGTATCGCACACCGACAAGGTCTTCAAGCAGCCCCTCGAAACACACGGCCCAGCTGACCACGCGACTGGCGGGACCACCTGACCCGCTCGAGCTCTCTGATAGGCTGGAGCTGCTGCCACAGCTGGATAACTTGAGGTTCAGTTCTGTACAGGAGTGTGAGGGCGGATTGAGTTGTTGACATGATTGTGATTGATACAACAAGATCTACAGAAGGCCTGTCTCCATTAGACCAAATAACCCTGATCAGATCATTAATGAATAATCAAATATTTGAGATAACTGTACTAAATAAAGGACATTTAAGCACTTAAAGAAATGCCATCAAACGTTCAACATGGTGTCTACTTTCCAGTGAAATAATACAATAAAAACAATAAAAGGATTGTGGATTTAATCAAAATTAAATGGAAAAAAAAAAATCATATGGCCCTATTTTATTATAATAAAAATATTTTTATATTACACAGTAGTGGACAAAAGTGATATCTGTTTCTTATGACCCTACAAGTCTGATTAAATGATCCAAATATGAGAAATACTTTATATTTGATAAATATTTTAAGTGAAGGAAATACAAGGTATTTATCTGACTCAATTTAGCAAAAAAGGCAAACTACAGCTACTACAGAAAACCATGAAAAAGCATACATTAACAACAACAATCATCAAATATTAGTATTTGTTTCTTTCTTGTTTTTGTATGCGTTCATAATTTATTGCATGACAGCCTAGCCAAAAAATTTCACACAATTTGTCATGTTTCAGTTCACTATTAAAACAATCGAATCCAAGCGCAACTCCACTATATGCTTACAAAAGTCCCCTGTGGTGAAAATCAAGTATTTAATGTTTATATGTCAATGTGGTGTTTTTAATAAGCTTGAAGTCAAATAAAATGCAAATAAAAGGACACCGAAGCGCTTAAAGAAATGCCACAAATGTACAATATAATCTACTTTTCCAGTGAAAGAGAGAATATAATTTTTTTTAAAAATGGATTGTGGATTTAATTAGAATGCAAAAAAAAAAAATTGTTTTAAAGCATTAAAGTGAATCATATGGGCCTATTTTATTATTATTTGATATCTTGATGGGATTTTTAGTTTATGACCCTACAAGTTCGATTAAAGGATCCAAATATGAGAAAAACACTTTGTATTTTTTCAATATTTTAAATGTGAAGGAAAAACAAAACACTAAACCTGGTTAAGGTATTTATCAGACTCAATTATTTGGCAAAAGAAGGCAATTTACAGCAACGTTTTGAAAAAAAAACATGAAAAAGCATACATTGACTACATCAATCAAATATTAGTATTTGTTTCTCTCTTGTTTTTGCATGCGTTCATACCTGTAATTATTTTGCATGACAGTCTGGCCAAAAATTATGTCTGCACAATTTGTCATGTTTCACTGCACTATTAAAACAATCGAATCCAAGCACAATGCTTACACAAACTTTAAAGTCTTTTAATGTTGTTTATATGTCTATGATGTGTTTTTAATATGCTTAAAGCATGTGTAAGTTCATAAGTCGACAGCATTGCTGAGTATTTTCTGCTTAAAACTGCAGTGAACCAAAGACAGTCTCAAAAACACGGTTTGAAATCGCTGGTGTTTCTGACGTCACAAACGACCTTGTAACCAATCAGATCAACCAGCGGATCCCTGAGTGAGTGGAGGCGGGGCTCATTTGCATATTCATAGAACCGCGCATACTAAATGAGGCAAGGGTGTCGAGTTACATTCAAGATATTTTAAGACATGCATTTTTTTTCTTCAAGGAATGTGTTGTTTTGGTGATAAAAGATGAGTTTAAAGGGATACAATTATTGACTACAGGGGGACTTTAACAAATTTGAATATTATTTGAATAAAAGGTGAAGATTTTCCTATAAGCCAGAGATAACTTTTGACCACTACTGTTTATTATTATTTAATAGATTCAAAGTAAAAAAAAAAATCATGTATTAGATTTACATTGTAAGTGACATGAACAAAACATGTAATAGCAATTATTTACATGGCAATTCATTGTCAGCACATGTTGATGATGGTGACAGGCTTATTCTACAATTAAAGATATGAAACTTACCGCCATCAGAAACTGCCTGGGTCTGCAAGAGCAAACACACACACACACACACACACACACACACACACACACACACACAGAATAAGTCTACCAGGTAATCAATGGGCCTGTGGTGTCAGTCATGAATTAAATGAGGAATACGTCACAGGAAATAGCATTTTAACAGCTGCATGCTTTTCTCAGCTCACACAGGAAATGGGTGTGTTGCTGAACATTAAGAGCTCATTAGAAAACATGACACATGAGAACAAAAAGCATGCGAGGTGTTGATCGTGAGATTCACTTTTCGACTGACTCTCTGGACAAACACCATCGCCATGGAAACAATGTGCAAACCTGATTGAGAAACGCTCATTTTCTCTGTGGCTCAACATGCATTTGTTTTTTTCTTCTAACACATGGATTTATTAGCAAGCTACCAAAAGTCACAGCTTAGAAGCTAATAATAATTATTGCAGAATAACAAATAAGCCAAGCTATACATTTGATCAGTTTATGCATTTCCTATGGAATCAAACCCTCGACCTTTGTGTTGCGAGCGCCAATCATTATAAAGCCTTAAGACGTCACTTAAGACGTCAGCTGAACTTCAAAAGTGTTTCAGAAGGAATCAGATCAGATTTTGGCTGTCGGATTGATCAAATCTTGAACATGGTTGTTCAAAAGAAAAAGAGGATTCTGAAATCAGACAAGAAACCAAGATTGGATTTTGTGGTTGATCTGAATCAAAATGTCAGTTTTTGTGAGATTGGGATTCCCTTTGATCCGGAAAAAAAAAGTGTAACATTTGTATCATGTAATATATACACACATTTATATTTTTAATTTCACTCTTGATTACAGTAAAGTAAAAAAAAAAAAAAAAAAAGATTTTGGTACCATAAAATAATCCTCCAAACAGCTGTCAATATCAAACAGAATAATTGTTTATTTTAAATAAGAATCACTGTATATAAAGTGCATTGGCACAATCAGAGATGAACCAGTCGAAAGCAGTTTCTAATAACTTTATTTTATTTTAGTGGGTCACATGTGCTACGGAAACCCTAAAGGGACATGGTGATGGGAGGAAAAATATGACAAAAATAATTTGAATGCTCTTGCAAACGTTTTGCGTTCCCACAAGAGACTTTGCATTCACTCTCACTTGAGTTCTTGGCCAATGAACAAGGTTTCAAAGCGGGGACACAAAAGCATTCAAATATATATTATCCAATTTCATATTTCTTACAAAAGTAAGATGGATTACCAGATCTAGATATTTCTGATCCAGATTAAACTTTTCCAACAACTAGGCCCTGAGGATAATTCAACAGCAAAGGCAAAGTCCAGATGGGAAAAGGACTAGTCAAACAAAACAAGTTCACTTAAATTAAATTGTTATATGTTTTAAAGCCTAATAAATACAGCTTTTAATTATACTCTAATGTTGAATAACTATAAGGGCTAAAATTGAGGGAAAAAATCTATTTCATAGGGATAATTTCGATATTGGTATCAGTAATACTGGCCTTCTTTCATAAAACATTTAAAATATAGGCTACTGTCTTTGTTGTTTCTACATTCATTTGGAGATTAAATATTAAATTACTACAACATAATATATATATGTATTCAAAAATCTTTAATGTTAGGTGCGATTAATTACAGAAAAATGTATAATTAGTAAAAAAAAAAAAAAATGCAATCAATTATCAGCACTAATACACATATGAATCATATTTGCCTTTAAAGACATCCAAAGACTTCCCAAAAACTATTTGACCAACTTCTAGGAACAAGTGTCCTCAAATCAAACACACGCAGACATTTAGCAAACACAAAGTCCCCTCAGACTCACAGTAGATGAGCAGGACTAGAAGAAAACATCTGTAATGCACCAGAGATCCGCTGAACCAAACAACACTTTCCAGACTACAAATATCTTGAGCATAAAGTTACAATAGTAACCGACGCAAGCCTAAAAACATGATCCCACAATAAAGCAACTCTCGCATCATCATCAGAACGAGCCAATCAGAGCAGCCGCAGGCCTGAACCCGACTCACCATCTGACCCGCTGGCACTGCCAGAGTCTTCATTTTCTTGGACATGTCCACATCAGGATCGGGTCGAGCGTGCCCGTCTCTCTCCGAACCGTTTCCCTCTACAGATTCTCTGCCTGAAACACCCTGTCTTACAGCGCTGTCACTTCCTGTTCGAAAGGGAAGTCTTACCATAGCAACACACCGCAAGGGGAACTGTGGTTTGTCAAAGTAAAACCTCCTTCTTGACAGCATGCAGGGCTTTGTGACCCAGCTAACCCTGCGCACAACCATTTAAACGAACAGATCAATGAGAACCACTGTAACTATACATCGACATCAACCACAGAGGAGAACCTCAGCCTGATGCACTGAAGCGGCCAAACCACCCGTTCCAGGACACCGACCTCGCTATTGTGCATGTGGAGGGAAATTAAACAGGTGACACTCCAAAAATTACAATAGCGTGCAAAAGATCCAACTTTGATAAAGTTAAAAGCTGGGCAGGAGAGCAAAAGGTCAAAGGTCATCATACATTTCATACAGGTGAAACTCGAAAAATTAGAATATCGTGCAAAAGTTATAATTGTGATGATTATGGCTTACAGCTTATGAAAACCCCAAATTCAAAATCTCAGAAATTTTTAATATTACATGAAATCAATAGAAAAAAAAAAACATTTTAAATACAGTAATGTCGGCCCTCTGATAAGTATAATCATGCATATGTATATAGTTATGTACACTAAATATATTAGTTTCAGCTTTTAATGTGAATTACTGAAATACACGAAGTTTCGCATGATATTACAATTTTTCGAGTTTCAGCTGTAATGTGATGAGAGCAGACAGATTACTTTGGAGATAATACATAATTAATACTAATTAAATGACGTGATTATTGTCAGGTCAGAGGAACTATGGTTTGATATTCCCTTTAACAGTTTTGCTTGGCTTAAGAAACCCTTCTATGTGGGTCTACTGTATTTTTTAATAACAATAAATAGCAGTCCATTAATAGGAAACAAAAAGCAATATGAAAATATGAAAAATATGGCTAGTGTAGTTAAAAACCTGCTTTATATAGGTTGATGAAAACATGCCCTTCTGTTTGGGTCTACTGTACTTTTTAATAACAATAGATTTGTAGAACAGTTTCTCCATTAATAGGAACCAAAAAGCAATGTTTTTTTTTTTTTTAAATTTGAAGGCCATTTTTATTATAATATGGAAAAATATTTTGACACCTTTGAAAAATATGGACACAATCAAGTAGGGTATGGCCAGAGTAAGATAAGATAAAACTAAACCCTTGGGGTAAGATGAGCCACCAGAATTGGCACAGAAGGCCCCAAGCAGCATGTGTGTTACCATTTTAAAAACAATTAATTAATGGGGTTATTACGGTATTCATTAATTAGATATTTTGCTTTACCTTTAGCATTTTTGCTTGCCTTGTATAGCTAAAAACTTGCTCTATAAATGATGACATTGACAACATGCGCTTCTATTGGGTCAACTCTATTTTTCAATAGATATTTTTAATAGTCTCTCCATTAATAAGGAAACAAAAAGCAATGTGTATTTTGGAAATTTGAGGGACTAAAATAATTTAATCTAATAATAAGATAAGTAAGAGTAAGATGAAGTAGGAAGATAAAGTTTGACAATTGGGGTAAGGTGAGCCACCACTTTTAGCACAGAAGGCCCCAATAGCATGTGGTTTAGTGTTATTATTTTTAGATGTAATAATTATTGTACGATTTCCATGAATTTGAGGTACATTTCAGATATCCTTGCTTTCATTAAAACCTTTTTAGGTTAGTTGAGTGAAATCATTACATTTTGCATTCATAGTGTTGCTATTATGGTATATTTTTAATTAAAACATGGCCAATTAAATGCGTAAATAAAAATATTACAATGCCTATATAAGTCACAGAATAATTGTAACTTTCAGATGAATTTATTTTATTGGGATTCTGCTTTCTTTGTCATTGGTTATTCAATTATTCAACTAAATTGTCAAAATTACATTTTAAATAGAATAGTTTCTTTAATATTTTACATTTATTTAAAAAAACATTATTATTATTAAAAAATACATATATAAGAATTATATCAAAAGTCATTTATACATTCTGTAAAAGTTTACCCCAGTAGTGGGCTAAGATGGCCGCTTGGAATAATTTACATTTTGTTCAATAAACATATCTTAGTATGTTACAATTTTAAAGTCAATGCACATTGTTCCTAAGGGGGGCAAATCTCCCCATGTCACCCTGCATGCATTTGATTTGAACCACACGTTTAATCAAAGGCGTTTGTATTCATTCATACTGTCATGATTCATGCGAATACCTGATCCGCGCTCGAGCGCATCTTCTGCACGCGACTCCTGCTGAACTTGATCTGTGAAGATGCTCCTCTGGCCAGCCGACAGAAGCTTTGGCTTAGAGTTCTTATCGCCACCATAATAACAGCTGAACCGCGGCCGACAACACTGGAGACTGTGCGTGTACCTGCGCGACACACGCGTTCATGAGCGTTCAACGCGCCTCAACTTCAAACAGGTGAGCGGGGAATCAGCTGACACGCATGCGCAGACCGCTCAAAGGACTTTTATGTTGCACAATTAAATTAATTTAATTTAGTTTAATTATTTTATTTTATTTTATTTTATTTAATTGTGCAATATAAAAGTCCTTTGAGCGGTCTGCGCTTTATTTATTAAAGTAAATTTAATTTAATTTAATTATTTTATTTTATTTTATTTCATTTTATTCATTCATTCATTCATTCATTTATAAAAAAAACTCCCCCTGCTGACGGGCTAAATAAGCTACAGTTCGCTGTGATGGAGAT
>CM060629.1:32359737-32372237 GCA_030578275.1 Meda fulgida | reverse complement strand
TTTCAATTTCTTCAAACTGGTTTTGCAGAAACTGTGCTTTTTTCCGCCGGAGTGTGGCTTTATATTGTTTTAATGCCTTACAGTAAAGAAGGCGGAGGTCCGAATTATATGGTTGTCTGTGTTTTTGGTTTGATAAGTTTCTTAGGTTTTTTCTCAGAGCCTTACAGTCCAAATCAAACCATTTGTCAGAATCTAAATATTTTTTCTTTGGTTTAACGGTTGACAAATTACTTTTTTGTGCTGTTTTGTAGAATATGTTGTTTAGATCTTGCACTTCTTGATTGATGCCGAATTGATTTTTAGGGTATTCCTGTATTCGGAATGAATGTATGAGGGATTGTATTTCTGGAGATTCAACAGCAGTGCTGTAATTAGTGGCACTGTTTTCAGTCCATTTGAAAGACATTAATTTGCTCATTTGATATGGGTTCCTGATTGGTTTGGGTGATGTTTCAGATTGCTTTATATAGAGGGTGATTTGGCTGTGGTCTGAGAAAGGTTTTAAGGGTTTGACTGTGAATGCTCTCAAAGAGGAAAGGTCTAGATCTGTGATGGCATAATCTACTGTGCTGTTACCAAGAGCTGAGCTGTAGGTGTATCGGCCGAGCGAGTCTCCTCGCAGTCTTCCGTTGACGATGTACAGAGCCAGTCCTCGGCAGAGCTGTAGTATCTGCCGTCCGTGAGCGTTCACGGTTTGATCGCAGTTTTGTCTGCTGGGGTAAGAAGGGTACAGGTCGTTATGGCCAGTGATAAATCTGGTACCGTGTGATTCAATGAAATCTAATTCTTCTCCTGTTCTAGCGTTTAAATCACCCATAAGCAGCACATTTCCCTGGGCCTGGAAATGGCTGATTTCTCTTTCTATATTTTGGAAAGTTTCCTCTTGGAAGTATGGAGACTCGAGGGGAGGAATGTAAGTTGCACAAAGGAAAACAGGCTTAGATGCTGATATCATTCCTTTTTGTATTTTTAGCCACAGGTGGTGCTGTTCTCTTTTTATTAATTCTATGGACAGTTCAGATTTGATCCATATTATCATCCCTCCCGAGTCTCTCCCTTGTGTGACTGATGTGAGTTTGACTGATGGTAATATTATCTCTCTGTATCCTGAGGGACAGCCAGTGAACGCATCTCCTCTACACCAGGTTTCCTGTAAGATGATGACATCTAGGTCTTGGAGTTCTTTCATAAAATCAGAATTTCTACTTTTTAAGCCAAAGACTGAGGAGTTTAGACCTTGAATATTCCACGTAGAAAAACTAAGTGATTTCATCATAAACTTTTTAAATAATGTGTATGGTGTGTTTGCTATTTTGAGAAAAGAGAAATGATGCAAAATTACAATAGATTAAATTAAAACAATGAATGATGGAAGTAAAGTTGTGTTAGGGACTCAAAACATTAACAATTTCATATTAAATGTACATTAATACCACAGACTTTTTTTTTTTTTTTTATTTTATTTTTTTTTTTATACTTTACCACTGTCCACTGTGTGTTAGCAGGTGAGAGCAGATGATACTCAGCATGTGTTGGATGTCATGGAGTTCAGTGTTGGCTCGATCTGCTCCTCCGCTGACAGCTTGGGCGTAGCTCGGTCTGCCGGGCTGGGCCGGGCTCTGCTGTGGACGGGCTTCAGCTGCTGGAGCTGTGGGGCTGTTGTAGGACGGTCTCGGTCTGTAGGGATCCTGTCTGGGTGCTGCAGCTCGGTGTGGTGCTCCGCTCGGGGCTCTAGATGAGCTGTGCGCTGGGATGTAGTTTGCTGGAGTGTGTCTCGATAGATTGACTGGGTTAGGGCTGGTTCTGCTCCACCTGGGGCTGGTCTGGTTGGTCCTGTTTAGAGTGACGTCTTTGAGTCTCTTTGCAAGGATATGTACCAGGTTCTTGTAAAGGTGGACGTGGTCGTATAGACATTCAGTGTCCAGGTCTGGATGATGGGCCAAATGGACGTTGGGCAGGAGGGCACAGTGTCTAGAGATGCTGGAATTTATTTTATTTATTGTGTTGGGATGGAAATCTGTCCTCTGAAGTAGAGTGGACAGGATGATTTTAGAGTTGGGGAAAGTTTTTCTAGCTTTTTCCACGACAGCTCTGAGGGAGTCAGACACTCGGTCCTGCTGGCTCCGCAGGTCGTTGGTGCCTGTGTGGATAATGATGTGGCTGGGCCGGCCTAGCTGGGACTCTGTCAGGAGCTCCAGGGCTTTGTCAGTGGTGGGACACCAGAATTTAACAGCTCTGTGTTGGGGGAAAAGTTTCTTTACATCGATGAATTTGCCATTTGAATCGATGAGTAGAGCTATTTCAGGTCCCTCTGTGCTGGTTGGTGCTGGGCTGCTGTGAGACGGGGGCTGATGCTGCTGTGCTGAGGAGTCTGGCAGGGGGCGCTGTGATGGCTGTGAGCGGTCTGGGACGGGTCTCTCTGCGCTGACGGATGGGTGTTGACTCCCTGTGTTCGGCGACTCTGAGGTGGAGGGCAGTATTTGAGCTCTGTGGGTCTGCTCTGGTTCTGCTCTGGCCAGGAGGAGCTCACTCAGCTGCTCTCTCAGAGCCTGGATCTCACTGCTCTGCTGCTCTCTCTCCTCCTGCATCTCTCTCAGCTGCTGCCTCATCTCTGCTGTGCACTGTTCTCTGTCCTCTAGCTGCAGCCTCAGTGCGGTCAGCTCACACTGATAGCTGTCCTTCTCTGTCTGCAGCTGTCTCATTTGCTGTGTGAGGGCTGACAGTCTCTGTGTTAAGTGCTCTGTGTTCTGCTGGAGTTCAGTATGAGCTGCACATGTGTCTGACTGCTGCTGTCTCAGCACAGTTTCTCTGAGCTGCACCATCTCCATCTCCAGCTTGGTGAAGTGCTCCTGTAGGAGAGGTATAGCTTTGAGCAGGGAAGGTGAGGTGTGCTCAACAGTTTCTGCAGGAGTGGGTCTGAGATCTGAGGTGCTGTTCGGTGGATTCTGCTCAGGTGAAAAGCTTTCAGATGGTATAGCTTTCTCATGTTTCACAAATTCACCTATTGTTCTGTAGTCCGTCTGAAATGTTTTCAGGTCCCCCTGTATCATGACTGTGCCATTTTTGTATATGTTCACTGTTATTAGTGTGCTGTCAGGGTCATTTGGCTCTCTGATTTTGATTTTCCAGCCATTACAGATGCCTTCTTTCTTTACAGAGGGGTAATGGTTGATGATGGCTTTATGCCAGGCACTGGGGTGATCAGAGAAGAAAATGAGGTTGCAGACTTCTCCTGTTTTGAACAGGTCTGCAAACAGAGTCTCAGGGTTGTTTGTCAGAAGTTTCTGCTTGTAGGTTTTTCTTGCGGTGTCAGATTTCACCTCAGAGGGATACTTTATGGTGGTGAGGGGGGAGCTCATCTGCATATGGCAGTGGGCTGATTGCAGCTGCTGCTCTGATTGGCTGATTCTCTCTGCCTCAGTTAAATTGATACATTGAGTGCCAGAGTGTGGGCTAGCCATAGCTTTAGCTTTGTAGCATTTTTAGCTTATTGAAATATAAAAGATCAATTTTATGCCCTTATATTTTGGGAAAAATAAGCAAACAAGCTCAAAAAGGTTTCCAGTGCAGTTTTAGTCGTACTCACTGCTTCTTCCTCTGTGAATAGGTGGTTCTTTTCCGGTTTTAAGCTTTCCCTCCAATTTTCCAGCAGGCCTGTTGCTGGAGGTCTGATCTTCTGATCCTCTGCGTTGATTATTTGTGTTTAAAAGCAAAAGTGCTGTATTTTCTGAGTTATTTTCATCAAATTTCAAGTCTGTGCATAGTGTTCTTCTAGATTTTGTAGATTTTCTGTATTTTTCTTTTCTCAAAATAGTGAACAAAATAGAAAAACTAAGAGCTCATATAGGTCATGGCTTATAGTTATAGCTCTCTCTCTCTCTCTCTCTCTCTAAAATGCCTATCTCTCTCTCTCTCTCCCCCTCTCCCTCTCTCCCTCTCTCTCTCTCTCTCTCTCTGCCTCTCTCTCTCTCTCTCTCTCTCTCTCTCTCTCTCTCTCTCTCTCTCAGTGGCTCAAGGCATTGGACAATCAGACGCATGTAAACCGGCTGAATGTTTGAACTGTTTTTCTAATCTGTCACAAAACTGCAGCAATGGTACATTACGTCTTCTTATCCTTTTCTTTTAAAACAAGCATCTGGTTGTGTATAAAAATGAGTGTTACACATGTTTCAAGAATAGCTTTTTTGTAATCAACTACAAATCCCTCATTTTATAAAAACATAGAAGTATAAAATAAGTAAACAGAAAAACAATGCAGTTTATGAAACTTAGTTAAACCTGTTCTCGTCCTCCTCAGGTGTTCGAGAAAAGTGCACTATAAAAGGTACAACTAATGCCTGAAACACACACTGATCAAACACACGCTGCGGATTGATCCGCATAAACAGTTTTTCCATGTACAGCTGGAACTCGAAAAATTAGAATATTGTGCAAAAGTTTGTGTATTGCATTAATTCAAATTAAAAGGTGAAACTAATATATTTAGTATATATAACTATATACATATGCACGATTATACTTTTCAGAGGGCCGACATTTCTGTATTTAAAATCCTTTTTTTATTGATTTCATGTAATATTCTAATTTTATGAGATTTTGAATTTGGGGTTTTCATAAGCTGTAAGCCATAATCATCACAATTATAACTTTTGCACGATATTCTAATTTTTCGAGTTTCACCTGTATGAAATGTATGATGACCTTTGACCTTTTGCTCTCCTGCCCAGCTTTTAACGTGACCATAAGACACAACACGTCCCTCCCAGTCACCGAGGGTTTAGACGTGAGCCTGACATGCGTTCACGATCTTCCCAATGCCTCCATCAGCTGGAAGAAGAACGGCGAGCCACAAGGAGAAAAATCAGGAACATTTCTGATCAAGATTATTTTAAAGAACACAGTCGTCGACTGTAAAGTTGACAGTATTTGTGGGGTCTTCAACTCTAATATAACCATTACTGTAAATGGTGATTATACTGCTCATTATTTATACCGTTTCCATATTCTTTGATACTGTGAAGCATTTGGGATCACTGACCATTATATTATAAAATACTAGTGAATCACATATATAAATATTTATAAAAATATATATATGAATATTTTTTTAAATCTTTTAGTAACACTTTACAGTAAGGTCTCATTTGTTAACATTATTTAATATATTAACTAACATTAACTAACAATGAGCAATACATTTGTTACAGTATTTATTAATCTTTGTTAAAAGTACAGCTGTTCATTGTTTGTTCATGTTAGGTCACAGTGCATTAACTAATGTTAACAAACACAACCTTTGATTTCAATAATGTATTAGTAAACATTGAAATCAACATTAACTATGATTAATAAATGCTTATTTTGCATATTATTCATATGAATATATGTACAGTTTTTGTATATAGTAAAGTGTAATTTATTCCTGTGATCAAAGCTGTATTTTCAGCATCATTACTCCAGTCTTCAGTGTCACATGATCCTTCAGAAATCAGGATAATATGATGATCTAGAAACATTTATGATTATTATCAATGTTGAAAACAGTTGTGCTGCTTCATATATTTTTAAAACACTACCAATCAAAATTTTGGGGTAAATAAGATTGTCTACTTTTTCTCAGCAAAGATGCATTAGATTGATCAGAAGTGATTTATAATGTTACAATATATTTCTATTTCAAATAAATGCTCTTCTTTTGAACTTTCTATTCATCAAAGAATCTGGATGGATGGATGGAGATATTGTGAAAATAGTGTAAATATTTGTAATGCCACTCTTGTTTTCTTTCTGCTTTCAGCTGCCAATAATATGGTGATTATTCTGATTTGTGTGGGCGCAGCGGCGGCTCTGCTCATGATGTTTGCCATCGGCATGAAGATCTCGCTGAGGAGAGGACAAGGTACATCTATCAACCTCTGCCAGTAAACATCTGCATGTCGTCCTACTGCATTTCATCCCTCTCTCTCTATCTCGCCCTCTCTCTCTCTCTCTCTCTCTCTCTCTTTCTTTCTCTCTTTCTCTCTCTCTCTCTCTCTCTCTCTCTCTCTCTCTCTCTCTCTCTCTCTCTCTCTCTCTCTCTCTCTCTCTCTCTCTCTCTCAGTTCAGAGTCAGGCCAGGAAAAGACAAAGACAACAGAACATGGAGAACATCCACAGTTCTGTGAACACCGTCTCCAGCTACTACTGAGTCCTGAGTCCTGAGTCCTGAGTCCTGAGTCCTGAGTACTGAGTACTGAGTCCTGAGTCCTAAATCCTGAGTCCTGAGTCCTGAGTCCTGAGTCCTGAGTCTTGAGTCCCAAATCCTGAGTCCTGAGTCCTGAGTCCTAAATCCTGAGTCCTGAGTCCTGAGTACTGAGTACTGAGTACTGAGTCCTGAGTACTGAGTACTGAGTACTGAGTCCTGAGTCCTGAGTCCTGAGTCCTAAATCCTGAGTCCTGAGTCCTAAATCCTGAGTCCTGAGTCCTGAGTCCTGAGTCCCAAATCTTGAGTCCTAAATCCTGAGTCCCAAATCCTGAGTCCCTAATCCTGAGTCCTGAGTCCTGAGTCCTAAGTCCTGAGTCCTGAGCCCATAGCCCATGAGTCCTGAGCCCATGAGCCCATGAGTCCTGAGCCCATAGCCCATAGCCCATAGCCCATGAGTCCTGAGCCCATAGCCCATAGCCCATGAGTCCTGAGTCCTGAGCCCATGAGTCCTGAGTCCTGAGTCCTGAGTCCTGAGTCCTAAGTCCTGAGTCCTGAGTCCTGAGTCCTGAGTCCTGAGCCCATGAGTCCTGAGCCCATGAGTCCTGAGTCCTGAGTCCTGAGTCCTGAGTCCTGAGTCCTGAGTCCTGAGCCCTGAGCCCATGAGTCCTGAGCCCATGAGTCCTGAGTCCTGAGCCCATGAGTCCTGAGCCCATGAGTCCTGAGTCCTGAGCCCATGAGTCCTGAGTCCTGAGTCCTGAGCCCATGAGTCCTGAGTCCTGAGCCCATGAGTCCTGAGCCCATGAGTACTGAGTCCTGAGCCCATGAGTCCTGAGTCCTGAGTCCTGAGTCCTGAGTCCTGAGCCCATGAGTCCTGAGCCCATGAGTCCTGAGTCCTGAGCCCATGAGTCCTGAGTCCTGAGTCCTGAGCCCATGAGTCCTGAGTCCTGAGCCCATGAGTCCTGAGTCCTGAGTCCTGAGCCCATGAGTCCTGAGTCCTGAGCCCATGAGTCCTGAGCCCATGAGTACTGAGTCCTGAGCCCATGAGTCCTGAGTCCTGAGTCCTGAGTCCTGAGTCCTGAGTCCTGAGTCCTGAGCCCATGAGTCCTGAGCCCATGAGTCCTGAGTCCTGAGCCCATGAGTCCTGAGCCCATGAGTCCTGAGTCCTGAGTCCTGAGTCCTGAGTCCTGAGTCCTGAGTCCTGAGTCCTGAGTCCTGAGCCCATGAGTCCTGAGTCCTGAGTCCTGAGTCCTGAGCCCATGAGTCCTGAGCCCATGAGTCCTGAGTCCTGAGTCCTGAGTCCTGAGCCCATGAGTCCTGAGCCCATGAGCCCATGAGTCCTGAGTCCTAAATCCTGAGTCCTGAGTCTAGAGACGTTTCATTTTTACACTCAGAAAATTGAGCGATTGGACTACTTCCTGTCTCAAGTGCCATGTTTGTAGTTCTTTGTAATTTTTCTTGTTGATTAATCTCACTGTAAAAAGTGTTCAGTTCACCTACTTAAAATGGAGGAAACCCGTTGCCTTAAAATAATTTAGCATTATTATGCACGAATAAACTTCATGCTTTTTGAAAAAATTAAGTAATTTGGAATTGTCAAGTTCACATAACTTAATTTTTTCAATTAAGCATTACATTTATTTACTTAAGGGGATAGTTCATCCAAAAATGAAAATTCTGTCAGTATTTACTCACCCTAATGTTGTTCCAACCCCGTAAGACCTTCGTTCATCTTCGGAACACGAATTAAGATATTTTCGATGAAATCTGAGAGCTGGATCACTCCTCCATACTAGTCCATAGGCTTCTTCGGGGAGTGAAACTTGAAAACTTATTAAAGACATCGTTAAAATAGTCCAAGTGACTACAGAGGCTCAATCTTAAGTTTATCAAGCGACGAGAATACTTTTTGTGCGCAAAAACAAAAATAACGACTTTATTTCAACTATTCATTTCCTTCTGAGTCCGTTAAACTAGTGTAACAGTGTAAGCTTCTGTTGTTCTACGTCAATAGTGAGCCTGCGTGTGACGTAGCTCTACCCACACATACTAGTTTAACTGACTAGAGGCCCACGAGAAGGAAATGAATAGTTGAAATAAAGTCGTTATTTTTGTTTGTTTTTGCGCACAAAAAGTATTCTCGTCGCTTGATAAACTTAAGATTGAGCCACTGTAGTCACTTGGACTATTTTAACGATGTTTTTAATCACTTTTCGAGGCCGGCAAGTTTCAATTCCTGAAGAAGCCTATGGACTAGTATGGAGGAGTGATCCAGCTCTCAGATTTCATCAAAAATATCTTAATTCGTGTTCTGAAGATGAACGAAGGTCTTACGGGGTTGGAACAACATGAGGGCGAGTAAATACTGACAGAATTTTCATTTTTGGGTGAACTATCCCTTTAATCATTTTAAGGCAACGGGTGTACTAAAAAAATGTAAGTAAATAAACGTAATACTTAATTAAAAAAATTAAGATGCGAACTTGACAATTCCACATTACTTAATTTTTTCAATTAAGCATGAACTTTATTTGGGCTACTAAATCATTTTAAGGCAACGGGTTTCCTCTATTTTTTAAGTCCTCATTTTTTTCAGCAAGTGTGTCTTGTTAATCAGTTCTCACTCTGTGTATATATAGCCCTTGGCTGCTTTAATAGTAAAGTAATAGTCCAATATAGTCTATGAGTGTAATCCGGATATATTACATTCACCATGTTGTCTTTATCATGTGACCAACCAGCGACCAAATGCACTTGACTGAATTTCATAAATCCCCTCCCATGGCCTCTTGGGATAGTATAGTTCGCATTTTCAGGCCCATAAAATGTTGTTTTCGTGTAAATGAACAGCCAAAACGAATCATTTTTTTTACGTTTTTAGTCGAAACCATTGTCATGTAAACGTGTATATCATGTCCCCTAATATAGAATGGGTCCTGAAAACGCAAACTTTTGAAAACGGGTTTCAAAGTGAACTACCGTCATCGTTTCTTTGTTAACTACAAAAACGGGAATTTGTGAAACCGGTGACGTCATGCGTATGTGTATTATGTGTTCAGTCTATTGATGCGTGTGTTTCTTTTCCAAAGTGACATCGCCATCTACTGGCCTGACAGCAGAATAAAGCCATTTTAGTCATTTTATTGAACATTTCTCATCAAAATCTCTCAAAATGAAATAATATGAGATGCTACCATTGTGGAAAAGGAAATACACTTTAGCATACTTAAAGTACTTTTCACGAAAATAATATAATTTAAAAATATATAAGTGTGAACGTATAGTGTGAAAGTGTGAACTGAATGTAATGCTTTTAGACACTTAATTTGCTATTAAATGAAAATGTATTGTAGTTTACATTTAAATTAGGTAATTTGTTGATTTTTATATGTAATTTCATAATTTTATTTTCTGTGAAATATGGTTTAAATGTACTGATGAATATAATATATACAAGTATTATGCTAAAATAAAATATACTTTAATGTAATTTCTAATGAAACCTGTATGTCATGTATTAATCATTTTAATCATGAGGTTGATTTAATTTAATTTCAGTTATCCAAGTTAATATTTTTCAATTATATTATCGAATGACACATCACAGTGAAAATTATAATTAACTTCACATGTGATTTAGTAAGTTAGTCAACACATCAAAATAAGACCACTTTTTTTAAAGCATGAGAAGATTCAAATTGTTACGAACAGCTCCAAGACTTGGGTTGAAGATCCAAATGCACCTTTATTGGGACAATCCAGAATCATAATCCATATTACAGGCAAAAGGTCAAACATACTGGCAAACAAACATGAGCAACTGGGCAGAAAGCAGGCAGAGAATCTAAAAACCAAGATACAGAAAACCACGATAAAGCTTAGAAACGCAGTGTAACAACACACAAGACACAGGGCTTCAATAGGCGAGTGTAACCAGAAAATGAGACACAGGTGGAAGTGATCATTCAACAATGAGCCCAGGCAATGGGTTATGGGAAGTGAAGTTCATGCTGGGAAGAACAGGAGACAGGAGAGCGCCATCTGCTGGAGATCACAAGACACAAATATAGCCTATTGTAAAGGCGAACATTTAAGTGTTAAGAAACAGAAAGTGAACTCTCTTTCACCACGTAAATGGCATTTTATTTTCATTAATATGATATTCAAGTACAGTTTTTTTAAGATGTGAAGCATTCAATATTATTAAATGTACTTTTTTAAGTGCAGTCATGGAAATTAATATATTACGTTCTAGTTATCCTCAGCTCTAAAATATTCAATTGTCTAGATTTTTTTGAGAAACATAAACTATAATATTGTATATTTTAAAAAAAATCAGTAATCACGAACGACTGGGGGTGTAACGATACCCTCATGTCGCGATCCGATACATCACGATTCCATATTATTGCGATACTCCAAGATTTATGAAAAAAGGTTTACAATTCTTTTTACTGTTGATTAAAATGCTAAATTTGATATTACATTGTGTGTGTAAATGAATAGGCTTGGACTTGATCCTGATAACCCAATGCACAGGACAATAGAGACACCAGAATAAACATATTCATGATTCTGAAGATGAAAATACAGAATTATTTTAGACGAATGCACTCTTTCACTGAATAGATATATTTAAAATAATGTCGGCCACTTTTTACTGGTAACATCAGACATTTGGCATTATCAGGACCCACAAATATCCCCCCATTGCATTATTATACATTATATTCAACATTATATATAGTAGTTTAATGTAGTGCTGACACTTAATAAGTCATTTTTATATTGGGTGACTATACACAATACATATTGTCGCTCTATCCACGATAATTATTGATGCATTTTTATATTGCGATATATTGGGGAACAATATATATACCAACGACTGAAAAATGAAATGAACTGAACAGGTGAAAGCGTGTAAACCCAGTACACTAGAGCTAGTTATCAGGGACAGTAAGCAGAGATAATGCTGGTGAAGTCTCAGAGGGGGGGGGGGACACTAATTCTCTCCTAATCCGACCGTCCAACACAACACACTCACACACACCTCAACATGGGAGACGGATTGGCACCACACACACATCCATAACCCTGCGCACACAACGGAGGAATCAGGAATGTAATGTAAGACGACGGGACGGAACAGAAGTCGAGATGGGAGAAGCTCCAAAGGTACGTTTATCACTTCCACATTCATTTACATACAAGTATATAAACCCCCACTCTTAAAAAGAAAGAGTATTTGATTCCATAAAGAACCTTAAACATCCACGGAACACAACAAGAGGTTCTTTACGAGTCGCAAAAGGTTCTTCAGATTATTAAAATGTTTATAAAAAAGAGATCTGTTTACTAAAAGGTTCAACAATCATTCTTCTCAACATCACAGCAAAAAAAAAAACTTTTGAAACATATCTCTAAGTCATTTCGGATACTTCATCAGCCAAATACACAAATATAAACAAAGTATCGCTCAGTAATCTGTATGAATTCTGTGTTTGGGTTTGAGTATTTGACGACTAGTATTGTCTTATATAAAAGGGCTTAAGCAATGAGAGGTGGGTCACCTGAGCCAGATAAAGCTCATTACTGTAAGCCTTACACACATCAATGAGTCTGTGTTTCTCTCTCAGTCAGTCCAACACACACTGCCACTGTCATAAATACATATGCTTTATGATCTAGAGTAAATTTACTGAGGAAAGACGCAATTTGCTTAATCTGTTCAGGTCAGAACGAGGCTTAATCTGTGCTTGAGGAAAAACCCATGCTAGTTTACTTAAGAACAAGAGTATTATTATTATTGCAAAGGCAAGAATCACTATTATTGTATAGGGATTTGAATAGACCAGTGTACTTTTTGGAATATTGATATTCTCTTACAGTTTTTATTAATATTTTGAATTTGTTTTTTTTTATTTTTAGTTAAGTTTTAGTCGTTTTGTTGTCATTTTTATTAAATGCCTATATTTTTTTATCTAAATGTTAGTTATTTTAGTAGGCTACATCAAGTTAAACTAAATAAAAATGAGAAATGTCTCATAAAATAAGTTTTATATATTTTTTTATTTTATTGTTAAAGTTTTTTCTTACCATTTTTTAATTATTATTTTAGCTAACAACTTTTTTCGATCATATTTACTGTTTTTCCTGGCAAATGATAAAACCAGTAAAACAATCTTAGGCACGCATGCTCTGACACATTGACCCTGCAAACAATTTTAGTTCCCAGTTAGTTTGTGGTTGTAAAAGATCATATCTAACTACGCAGCTCATATGCAAAGCATGGCAGCAATGCCAAATTCAAGGGTTTG